>JANHFK010005074.1:74048-91203 GCA_036250565.1 Sibynophis collaris | reverse complement strand
AAACAGGCAGACAGAAGGCCCGCCGCTCGACGAGCACCCAGCCGACCTCGTGCGCGCCTTCCCCTTCGTCTGCCCGAACACGCAAGCGCACACGCCTCCCCGGCCACTGCAGCTCACCGGCTCAAGGAAAATCGGGACATTTTTAAAATGCCGCGGGACGCGGGACAAATTGTTAAAAAGCGGGACTGTCCCGCCAAAAGTGGGACGTCTGGTCACTATACCTTGGATGTCATACCTGTACAGACTCTTTTGTTTATGGAATCTGAAAATCTCTTAGTTTTGAAAGGAATTTGGGCAGACAGCAGAAGACATATCCAGAGTGCTGCTGGTGGAAAAGAACAAGTGGACTGACCAAGCACAAAGTCTTTATTAAGGATTAATTTGAGGCAATAAGATAAAAAAAACATAATTATCTTCCTGTGTTTGTCAATTAACAGCCAGCAACCCTACTCCTGCTTGCAAAAGGAAAGGCATGAGAAAGATCAGCAGGGTTTCTGTGAAGACTATTCAAGGCATGCATTGGATAGAGTTGCTCACATATGTTCTAAGCTGGTCTCTGGCTATAAAGTGCTATAGACTGATGTATTTAATATCTACATGAAGCCATTAGATGACCTCATCTGTCAGCATGAGATTAAATAGTGTCAGTATGTTGATATTCACCTACACAACTTTGCCCTGGCCAACAAATGATCGTTGGGCTATAAAACAAACAAACAAATGGCTTTTGACTTAAATTGTAGAAAAACTGAGTGGCTGTGGGTTTTAGAATATGGCGACCTTTTATGTTTAGTTCTAATTGAGGTAACATTCTTTCGACAGAACTGGTGCATAACAAAACAAGGGGCAACCACGGCCATGTAGACCTTTGCACAAATATATTGTGTGTAAATTATAACCATTCCTATATCAGGAGGTACTGCTTACTGTCACTCATGTCACATATACTCCAGTCTAATTTTTTACAATGTGTGCTACAATGAAGCTGCTCTTGAAGATTATTCAGAACCATTTGGAAGATAATTTGGAAGTGGTATTAAAAGGTACAGAATGCAGAAGCCTGGATAGCTATAATTGTACCATGGTATACCATATAACATCACTATTCCAGCATCTTTACTGGCTGCCCATAGGCTTCCAGGTGCAATTCTAGATGTTATTCTACATTTAAAAGCCCTTTTGAAAGCTGGGAATCTGCTGGATGATTTAACTCTGATTATTTCTAGCCACAAGATCCAACAGAGTGGACATATTCCAGGTCCCTTTTATGACACTATACTACATGATGAGACAAATTATTGCTTGCCCTCGAACAGTATAATCCAGATATTGTAATGATCTCAAGTTATGTTTTTTTTCATAAGGCTTTAAAAAAGTGGATTTACTAGAAAGCACCAGACCAGAAGGTTGGATGAGCATGTTCTAAGAGAATTGTGAGAATGATTTTGTTGGCTTCATAACCAAATGCTAGTTGCCTGGAATTACAATTTGCTAGAAGGGTAGAAATATAATTTGATTAATAAATGAAATAAACCCTACCCAAACCTTCTACTCATTTTCGTTATAAAACTCATTCCAGAATAAAATGGAATAGAAATGGGAAGATAGAATTGGGGGTGATTTGCAATTTAACAGAGAAATAAACCCAGCTAAGGACCTTCTGCAGGTCCAAACATTTTTGTGGATATTTTTGGCAAAAGAGAAACTGAATCAGTCAAAATCAGAATAAGCAATCTTCTCTCTCCTTTTTGGGGGGCATATAACTTGTTTTAAATATTTGTGCAAAATGTTTAAGTTTATTTTTTTAAATTACAGTCATATAACAGGAATGTTAAGAAGAGATTAAATTACAAATACTATGTATAGATACAAAACACAAAACCTGGTTCTTACCCATATACTTCCCCCCCTGTACTAAGCAAGAAGTCTTTCTCTGTGTGATAATGGTCTCTACCCTCAACTGAAAGCTAAGGAAGCTAAATATCCTGTAAATGGCTGCCTAACAGCAGGAAAAGATGAGAACTGTTTTTCTGGTTGAACCCAATTTGAACTTTTTAAGCAGTCAGACTTTTTAAGTGGTGGATTTTTTTTTTAGCCACAGGGATGCATTTTAAATATCTCCAACTTGAAGCCTTTCTCCACTCTAATGGGATGTTTTGATCTGTGCTATCTTTCACTTGGGATAAGTGCAACTGTTCAAGCCAATTGGGAGGAATACTTAATACACATATCAGGGAATGATTTCTGGGACAGAATAATAGCAGGGAAAGGAAGGCAGAAAAGATAATTTTTTACAGTCCTTCTTAGTCTCAGCACATGGAACTTCCATTAGTTTCTTCTACAGAATTTCAGCAGATGAAGTTCTGGCAGTGTCCAAGGGGGTCTGGCAACGTCTGAGGGAAGACATAAATATGCTTCCTTTAAAAGATATATTTTCTTCCTGAAAATATATTTCCCCAGGTCACTGATGGATTCCTGATAAAACCAACATAGAATCTTTCAAGACTCCATTTTCTGATATTTAAAAGCAGAAGTACAGTACGTAGTAGAAGCTGAGTGCTAGACAGAAATGAATTCCCACTCTAAAATTTCCATAGAGTACAATGAACTTTCCTGAGTCCCTCAGCTGCCACATTGTCAATGTAAGCATTTTTACCTGTCTTGTTATCCGCTCATAGAGAAATTTAAACTAGAAGCTCCATAATCACTTCCATATGATCAGACAGCTAGAGAAGAGGTAGAGATGCACATATATTATCATACATAAATGGGGGTGTCCTAGCAACAGTGACCATGTTACTTTGTACATAAATTAATGTAATATGCTTTACATTGGACTGCTTCTAAAGATGATTTAGAAGTTTCAGCTGGTCCAAAATGTGATGTCTTTTTTTTATTATTAAATGGTTTTTGTTGATTTGGTAGTACTACATCTCTGATACAATTTCTGCACATATTTTTTTCCAGGTCCAGTTTAGAATGCTTATCCCATTTAAAGCCTTGCATGGCTTACCACCACGCATCTACTGGACCATGTTTTTTGCTTAGATTTGGACCACTTTGTGTGATCGTGGAGTATGTCAAGCATCCCTAGAGCTCTTTAAAATGATATTGTTCCAGAGGGCATGTGGGTATAAATGGCACGATGACCGCTTTAGCTTAGATTAGATGGAAGTATTGTTTGGTTTATTTTTCTGTCTGCAAACTGCTGGGAAATGGCTAGTCCATAAATAATGGAGTAGTCAAATAAATAAAACAGATCCAGATCTATGAGATGCACTTACATGCCTATCCATTTCATATGGGAGATTTGTCTACCTGCTTTAAAAGATATTGAGTAGGTCATTTTTGTGGCATTTAATATTTCCATGAGAGTCAGAAGTCTTATTTATATCTAACTATGGGACAAATATGCATGGGAATATCTACAGTTTTCCAATGAAGGTACCTTTTCTTATCCTTGGCTTATGAATGACACTTAAGTTGCCCTAGTTGTACCTGTATTAAAGCAGCAATCTCCCATTTAGAGGTGTAGTGGCACAGTGGTTAAAATGCAGTACTGCAGGCTATTTCTGCTGACTGCCAGCTGCCAGCAGTTTGGGTCTCACTAGCTCAGGTTTAATTAGCCTTCCATCCTTCTGAGGTAAAATAGTAAAATGAGGAGCCAGATTGTTGGGCAATATGCCTACTCTATTCTGGAGGGAAATGAGATAAATACAGCAGATAGTGATTGGCATCAGGAAAGTGTCAAAGACTCTTCAAATTACAAGGTAGATAATTACACTGGAAGGTGTGTCTTGTAAAAAGTAGGGCATAGGAACACTTTTCTAGAGTGAGGTTAATCAGAAAAAATAAGTGGTTACAAGTGGAACTAAGCTGGAGTATCTGGATACTTGGAAGAATTCATTCATTGATTAATTTTTTAATAATATTTTTTAATATTAATTTTTAATATTAATTTTTATAATATTTATATTCAATATAAATAGTTATTTCCATTGAATTCCTATAGCAGGCCTGGCAATTGGCAGCCTGCGGGTCAGATACATCACACGCAGCTCATGCCCACCCCAGCTCCGCAAAGGCAAAAAATGTCACAGTACATCATGATACGTCAAATGATGCAAACTAGTTTGACACCTGTGTCCTATAGGATATAACAGAATGTAACTCATTGCTTAGGAAATTCAGGTATATGGTTGGTTACAAATGCACATGTATGTTAATACAATTTTTATACTGTATGTCAACAGATTACTCATATGTTGAATTATATTCCTAAATATAATTCATCTTTTGAAGGCCTTATCAAGCTTCAAATGCAGCAACAGAGGTGACTCCTATATACCTGAGAAGAAACTTATTTTCTTGATTTTAAGGAATGTCTTTGAGCTCTAAAAATTAGAAGATG
Organism: Sibynophis collaris; assembly: GCA_036250565.1. Lineage (NCBI taxonomy): Eukaryota > Metazoa > Chordata > Lepidosauria > Squamata > Sibynophiidae > Sibynophis > Sibynophis collaris. Next base: position 86,792 of record JANHFK010005074.1, on the reverse strand, counting down.
ATACATTATGTTCTACCATCTATGTACCAGATTCAAATGATAAGCTCAACAATTGAATTAATTAAATACAGATATTTTTATGCTTACATAGATATACTGATGTTACTTGGTTTATCTAACCACTATAATATATTCAGGGCTTTTTTTGTTCATTCACTATTCAGTGTAGATTTTTTTTACCAGTCTATTTCCTTATAATATATGTAGAAATAAAAGCATACATCCACTTTAAAGATTGAAGGCCTGATACTCTTTATAACAAGGGAAAAAAGCTATCCTGTTACTATATAGTTACTATGTAGTTGTATGCAGCACTACGTTACTATGTTGCTATCTAGCTATTTTGTGATAAACAAAGTTGAGGGTAAATTTCATTTACTTTTGTCAATTGTGCTAATTTCTTATTCACTTTCAAAATATGTTCAAGATAGAAACCCAGTATCTGCTTGAACACGTCTCCTCTACTAGCATAATAATTAAGAAGTTTGGAAATGGCCCATCTCCCAGAGTTCTGCTGAGAGAGAGAAGTCAAAAGGTCAAACTACTAGAGGAGCTGTAAATTCTCTAGGCTTGGAAATAGTAGAGTTGTAATCTAAATAAATTTCAGGACATCAAGGTAAGGAAGGCTGATGCAGAATCATCATCAAATCTACCAACTTCCTGAAAGATTTGCAGTTCCAAGTATTCCTCAAAAAGAAATGACTAAGGAATTATGTGAGAGAGAAAGTTAAATCTCTTCCTTGCTCAGTACAATCCTGAAGCAGCTGCTCAACTGCTGCTTTAAGAAAAGCTGGAGGTTTTTCTTTACTTCTTCTGAAGTAAAGCTCAGGTTACACAGTAGATTCAGTAAAGCTGGGAGCAAAAGGATTCAGAAGAGATATTTCTGAAAGCTGTGCTCTATTTGTCCTCCAGGTGAAGTATTTTGGTGACTCCTTTGTATCTATCAAGTAATCTGTCACGCCATTAGATAATTTTAAATTCTAGCTGTTATTGGGACAATTAGCAGTTCTCCCATCCAAGCAGAATTCCATTTTGTTTCTATTTCAACTGGTGAATTGGTGCTAAAAATAGTGATTTTAGATCCAAAAGGTCATGCCCTCGTACGTTAGCCATTGGATCATGCTGTTGTATTTAAAATAACGTGTAGAATAAATGTTGAAAAATATTTGCTCTACTTAACTGTTCAATTTTCCTTGCTTAATACATTACTCTGGTAACAAATGACTATTGCAATGTATTGTGTATGGGCCTGCCCTTGAAAAGCATTCAGAAGCTTCAGTTGTTTCAAAATGCAGCAGTCTGCATGGTTTTGTGCAAACCTCGGTGTGTGCACCTGTGTCACCTGTCCTGCAGGAGCTGCATTGTTGCCAATTTGCTTCCGGGTGCAATTCAAGATGCTGGTTGTCACCTTTAAAGCCCTTTATGACTTGAGGCCATGTTATCTGAGGGACCATCTCTTGCCAGTCACATCCACTTGTCTCATTAGAATGGGGAGACAAGGAATGTTGCAGGTCCCATCCCATAAGGAAGTATTCTGGTGAGACCTAGAAGAAGGGCCTTTTCCATAGTGGCTTATTCCCTTTGGAACATTATGGCTCCAAAAATTAGATTGGTCCCCACTCTGAACATGTGGTTTTGCCAGAGGGCCTGCGGAACCCAGAGTGAGATGAAACCCATTAAATGGCTTGTTTGAGTGTGTGTTGTCACCCAGGGTGGTGAGTGATTATTTTACTATTATTTATTATTTTTATTCCTCCTACATTGTGTTTTTTTTGTCTGTAAGCCACTTAGAGTCACCATAAGCGAGTAGGTGGCTATATAAATTTTCTAAAATAAATAAAAAACTAAAATGGCTATAGGTGCTGTACTCAAAAGTAATATGGAGTTATAGATTTCCACTTGTAGATGAAGTGGTCTCCTTTTTCTCAAGAAGTTGTTAGTACTGTGAAGGCATTATTCCTAGACCTGTCACTCATCTATTTGTGGAAGGCTGTCACAGCCTAATTCTATATGCGTACAGTTCTGCTGCATTTTACAAGCCTATTCATTTATTTATTTGGCCTAGGAAATGGGCATCATAAAAATGACAGCATTAGTCTAGTATGCCCCAAATATACTCTTTATCATGGACATTGGTATTAGGGCTCTGCATGTTTTCCTCAGAATTAAGACTGTGCGGTGCAATTCTTCAGACTTTTGTGGAAGTTATTTTAACCTGATATCTCTGCCCTATTCATTAACACAATCCATCTTTTTAAGCTTCTATATGAGTCTGAAAAAAACTTGATGCTTTTAAATGGAGTTAAGTCATTCTTAAAGCAGCCAATTTCTCCCCCTCTGGGCTTGTGCTATCTTTTTTTCAGGTCATCTACCAAAATGGCCTAGTTCAAACAACAGGCTAGAGAAATTTCTGGTTTCCTAAAACTCATTGAACTACAAATTCCAACTCAGCTTTACCTTAGTCTTGCTGCATGATCCTGAGTTTAAATTAAAATGTAGCAAAATGCAGTATAAAGAGAAAGGTTTGTAAAAAAAAAAGAAAAGAAATAGTGCACCTCCCAGGAATGACAGCAGGAAAAAAGGCTAGATTACTATTCCTCTTTCATTGTTCCTTGCCTTCTTCTCTTGCATTAGTCACTAGATCAAGTATACCATGCTGTGAAAGGCTATGGAGTGTGTTACAGTTTTAATAATGCTTTAGGCAGTACATTAGCTTCATCACAATCTCTCTGGAAACTTGAACATCCAAAATAATTTCAGACTTTATTTTGCTCTAAGGCAGAGTGGAAGCACATATTAATGAGGTATAAGGGCATTGCTTGCTGCAGATTCAAAAGTGCTGGTTTCCTCCCATATGTGTCCACTCTCACTTTTGGAAATGTAAAGATATTAGAAGATGAAAAACTGGAGTTTGGATTTATCCCGAAACTTGTTAATCCAATATGTAAAATGTAGTAGAAAAGGACTGGGTGTACATTCTTTGTACACTCACTTTTCTTGCTCTCTCAAGGAAGGAAACTCTAAGTTCCTAATATAGTTGAATGCCTTCAGCTCAGCTTGGGACTGATCATCAATCCTGACTATGCTTCTAATGGTAAGAGAGCTACTTGACTGATGGTAAGATGCCATCAGACTGGATTTATTAGAAGGTATTGGTCACCAAAGCAAAAAATAGCCTGGAAGGAATTGGTCTCTGAATCAGGGGATATTCCTGCCTTGTTAGAGATGTCAACTATGATTCCTGGGAAAGCATTTTCAAATATGTTTCCAGTAAAGGATAGTTGCTAGTCTTTCCTTCATTTATTGAAGTGATTGCTCATTTATCCCCTTCATCATTTCATTGTGATTGGAGGTCAAGCGATCACAGAATAAGCTGTTCCTTTGTTGTTTCTCTGATTTTAGTAAAATCTACACACATTCTCTTTCCCTTTTAAAACAACGATTTTCAGTTTAAAAATCCAGTTAGTATGATATGCTGGCATACCTAAAACAAATTGTAAATGACTCCTTCCCCCCCTCCCCCACAAGTGTTCTGAATATACAAATCATTAGGAAATGGATTAATACTGCAACTGAGTCAACTGCTAAAGAACACCCATTTTTAGTAGTAGTAGTAAATAGCAGTCAAATAATTTCCGTGTTTGTTTTAGGGTTTCATAAATGCCTCTTAATCTTAGTAAGAGAATGAGTAGTTTGGGATTTATGTGCTCCATTTCACTGGCTACTTTAAGGGTTAAGTTCTGATATGGCAAATCCATTAAATGCATGAGATTACACAGGGTGTTACATTTTTTGTCTAAGTTTCATGAGGTAGTGGAGGCAGTCCCATATCTTTTTAAAAGAAACACTTTAAAATTAGGTAGTAGAGGGTTCTACTAGTCCAGCTTTTGTGTGTGTGTGTGTGTGTGAAGGAGGATCATAACCAAATTACCATTAATCATCAACCTATTGTGCCAGATTTCTGCTCAAAATTTGTGAAATATTATTTTGCCATTATTTGATCATCTGAAGAGGGGAAAAAGGTATCAGAAAGGGAACTCAAAACTCTCCTGTAGTTCATGAGAGATGGTTGACTATTCCTCATTTAAAACCATATTTTTATTCAAAATGTCATTTATGTAACTCAGTTTCAATGTATTTCACTGAAACCGGAAGAGATAAACCTGGCAAAACAATTAACTATTCAATATGCATGGATTGATCCCCTAAGCAATGCATTTTTCATATGTATTTAAGCAAGGCTCTATAGCAGAGGTGTCAAACTTACCACATGTTGTTATCACATGACATATCACAACTTTTTCCCCCTTTGCTAAAATGTGGCAGCATGTGAGATGTCTGGCCCATGGGCTCTGAGTTTCACACGCCTGCTCTATAGCATGCAATGAAATATAAAGAAAGCTCAAGTTTTGTTGCAACACCTACACAACTAATACCAATGGCTTTCATTAGACTGGAACTTCTATAAATTTGACTGACTCCATGTGAGCAATGGCAAGAATCCTATTTTTTTTTCTATCAGAATTGGAATTGCCTCAAATGGCAAGTGAAACATTTCTTAAGCCTAGTCAGATCTTGGAAAATGGTAGCTTTGATGAATTTGGCTATTGCAGGTCACAAAGGTGCTTTTTCAAAAAGCAACTATACTGTTTTTTTTCCTTGAGCAGGAAGAAGAAAACATTTTTGCTTCTCATCTAAGAAGCTTCCTCAGTTCTGAACTGATGAAACTTCTTGGATGAGAAGTGACATGTTTTCTTCTTCATCAAGGAAGAAGAAAACTATTTTTCCTTCGTCAAGGAAAAATAGTCAAATTGCCTTTTGTAAAAGCACCTTTGAAACAACTATGACCTGAATGACTGAGAATCTCTATAGACATTTGGCTGTTACAGGTGTAGGCAACCAAAACTCTATTCATCATACTTAATCATATGTGTCTATTTAATATAACTACAATTATACTAAAGTAGCAAAATGCTAATTATGGCATCCCGATATAATCTCTATTTTTTGGTATTTTTGTTCCAACTTTGCAGAGTATTTAAGAGTTGAAGCTTCTGTTGTGATGCATATTTCAGTAGTTGTTTCCCTTACCTTCTTTCCCATGGATACTCATAGTTGATTGCTCTTTTTTACACAGCTTGACAATACCTTCTCCATATCCACCAGATGACATACCGGTAATCTAAATTCAGTAGTATATTGTTTTTAAAAAATAACATAACACTTAATGGAGATGCACTAATCCTTTGAACCCATTTTTATCTTCTGAACTATTCCTCTTTCCCCCAACAAGCAAGTCTAAATGAGCCAAATATTTTAGGTTTCTACTTTCCTTCGGTGGATCTAAGCATTTATTCAAAAGTAGCCTTCCCTTCAGAATGATTGCACACACCTGGTATTCTTCCATTGCACAATTGTAGCATTTTGAAACACCTGTTTCCTTGAAACACTGATTATACGCATTTAAAGTTCCAGAAGACTCTGATGTCCTGGATGCTGCTCAATTCCTTTTGTTAATTTTAGTCTTTTGCTGAGTAAAATTGATGAATACATTTAGATGTGAATGACAATATATCAGTGTGTGCACTGTGCTTCTGGTATCCTGAGCCTTCTCCCCACCTCCGTTCTTGCATCAATGGCTCAGTTATAGATATCTAGTTTATGTTAATTTAAACAGATTCAAAAGCTTATTTTGTTCTTTTCATATATTTCCTCTTCAAACAATGGCTCTTTTTCTTTTGTCTGTGCAACCTGCTTATTGCAGAGGTGTCCAGATTTTTTTTGTATTGTAAAGACATTTTAATGTCTGTTATGGCTATATTTATCAACCCAAAGAAGAAACATTTAATGAGTCTTGTCCCCTTAGGTTGCAGTGTGGAATATAACAAAATTTATCAAAAGCTGTTGATGGAAAAGCTTCTGATTGTGCAATTTAAACTTTGGAAATGTGTCAGAAGCTGTGTGGGAAGAAAAGAATTTGATTTCTCCACAGGTTGAAAAAATACCCTTAATTTCTGCCTTGCCTTGGATACCAATGTGGTGTCTTCAACAAACCAAATTGCATTTATTTTTGTTTGGGGTTTCTACATTTATTGTTCAGTAAAAGTCATTATTTTCAATATCTGGCACGGTGGAAAATAACTAGTCATTTGATTTTGTTAAGAAAGCAAATATAGGACTTATTGTAATAGCCTCCATCCAAAAATTGAATTGCAACCCCTTGTTTTTCTTGCAGGGCTGCAATTAGACCAAATTTAGCTTTCATGATGACCCATAGAAAGGAACTTAACATACTTCAAATGCTTGCTGTGCATTTGAATCATTTGTACACACAAAAAATGTGTTAAATAAAAATGACTCCTAGGATCAAATTGCCATTCAATGTATGGAAAGGTCAGAATGGAAGATTTCCTAGTTTCATTGCCTAGAAGTGTGGGTGGATGATCAGGTGGTGATGGGTTGTGATATGATGGTCTGGTTCATTGTTTTCTATTTCTTCTCAAATAAGACTTTTATGAAAGATGCAAAACCATTTCACAGTAAAGGTTTCATATTTATACATGCTTAATAGGGATGCATGGCTGTTAAATTCAGAAACTTGATTAGGAGTTTCAAAATCAAATCTACTTACTAACTCAAAGCACTGAATTGATTTAAAGCAGCACATTGAATTTTAAGTTGATTTGGATGGCTTTTACGCATGTCCATATTTCCAAACTGAGTCAGAAAATTGAACCATATGAATCCAGCTTGATAATCAAAATGGTTAAAACTGATGATCTAAATTGAATTGATAATTCAAATCAGATGGGATTTCAGAGGTTTAATCCTACTTTTTTCTTGACATGTTCCATCACAGTTTATTTATTTTCAGTCTTTCAATTGCAAAAAAATTGCCTCCTCTATGTCCTTCACCACTCCTTCCCCTTTGCTAAAATCCATTGGGCCTTTTTTCCATATAATTGTGATTATATTTGGTAAATACAATGTTTCTAGTAGCATTATATATTACAGTAATCCTCTTCATCACCATCATATATGTCTCTATCTTAAATGTCTATCTTTACATCAAGTTATATCTTCTGTCAGTTATCTGTAATCTTCTGCATAATTCGTATCTACCTATTATCTATTTATAATTTATCATCTATCTATCCAATGTCTGTCTGTCTATAATCTGTCTGTCTGTCTACATATCTATCATCTATCTATCATCATTATCTATACTTATTATACCTCAAACTATTAAAGTCTGTTTCAGGCTTACAATAAAATAATTTGATATCCAACTTTGATTATGCGTCATCAAATTGGTGTCAATTCTTAGGAACCACACAAATAGATTTTCTTAGATATTAGATTGAGTATTGTTTTACTTTCAACAAAGATTGTCTTCTTAAATTACCTTTTCCTTGTCAGTGCTCGTACCTGTTGCAATATATCTTCTAATATTTTCCTTTTAAATAGAATGAAATCAATGCTTAATGACAGTGAAGGTTAATTATCAGACATATCATAAGCAATTAATAACTGCTCATTGCTTTATGATTCAGATTTAACAATTTTTAAATCCTGCTTCAGTGTTTCTCATTGCATAAAAAAAAGGAAACAAAGGACCATAGCCTCTACTACCACTTTATTACTAGTTCCACGTTGTATAGAGCTGGTATTTTATATATAAACTTTCTCTACATGTTTGGGACTTACTTGTCATTAAGAATTCTAATGTTCAAAGTTTGATTGTTAATGTTGGAAAAGACTCTTTAGAATACCATGTACAGCCAAAAGGACTACACTGGAGACAGATGTTCCTGGATGCTTCCTGCAGAAGAATTTTCATTAATTATTTTCACTTTTTATTCATTTCCTATACCATTATTGTAATGTGTGCCCTGCATATTTATTCCATTTTGGAAAGTAATGTATATTGATATTGTCTTTTCATTATTTCAAAAATTACTCATATTTTTCCTCCACTTTCCATTACTTATTTTGTTTACTCTTTTATTCATTCTTCCCTATCCCCACTGGAACTGTCATAACCATCACAATACTTTTGATGCCAAATCTTCCTCCTTCAAGGAAGAAGATTGATACTTGTTTGAAATTTCATTTTGCCTTATGTGATCTTGAACTTCCACACTCTTCCAAACTTCCAAACAACCCAGTTGTAGAGTGACACATATCTTTCACTCCAAAAATGATCTCTCTTTCTTTTACTAGATGTGGCATCTTTTTTTTTTAAGGAAAGAGATTTATTGACGTCTGCAGGTAAGGGCAAAGAGCTGCAGATCACAAAACATGGGTCATGACATCACAATCCAACTCCATCCCTTTTGTACTTACTGGTAGCCAGTCTCTCCACTGTCTTAGAAGATTGCATAAAGTGTAATGTGGTGTAATTTCCTTTTTTTCCATTAGTAGTTTCCTGTCCAGACAGTCGGCAGGCCTTGCATAATAAATAATAGAACACCACCTCACAACCTCCTCGCTTGGGTGTAGTTATTAGGGTTTTAATATAATTGGGGTTTAGATTTCATATGGGGTTTTTTAAGGGGTATATTAACAGTCCTGTTTAATTAAGTTTTAATTGATTTTTTAAATTTTGTATTCTTGTGTTTTTAATTGACTATAAACCGCCCTGAGTCCTGTGAAGGAGAAGGGCGGTCTAAAAATATAATAAAATTAAATTAAATTAAAATATTAAATAGACAGCAGGAATAGCTAAAGCAAACAACAGGGAGAAATAGAGTGGACTGCAGACTTAAAACTTTGTAGTGCTGCTCTATTATACTATGTTCCAGAGTGGCTACAGCAGCAATGGAGCAGGGTTAGCAGTAAGAAAATGGGATAAATTGCTCGGCAATGTAAAAAAGCACAATGGAGAAACAAGGGATGAAAGGGAAAGATGCTCCTGATGCTCCTTTGTTCCTGTGACTTGATAGCTGAGCTATGTCTAGATTGTTTTATATATATAATGGACTATTTCAGAAGTCAGACTCTTGGCAGACCACTTTACCGAAACAAGATTATCCCTGAGTCATCTTTAACAAGATTTATTTAAAGTAGGGCTGTTAAATTTGCAGTCTGCAGGCCAGATGCGTCACGTACTGGCCACACCCATTTTAACGAAGAGGGGAATTACAATATGTCATGTGATGACACCGTGACAATGCGAGTTTGACACCCCTGATTTGAAGGGTTACATTTGGTTGCAGATATTTCAGCAACTTCACTTTCAAACCAATTTATCTTTCAATTTTTTAGCTGCCTGTTTCCTTGCCAGCTGAAAAATGTGCAGATATCTGCTAACATTTTTTCCAACCTTTTCTTCAATCCTTATCAGCCTGTGACCAGGCCATTACAATTGGACTAGCACTGTTTTTGAAAGTGCTATATCCCTGTTCACATGTAGCCTGGCTAGTGGAGATTGCAAGCTTAGAGAAAGGGGATGGGAGGAGGAAGGCAGTAGCTTCCCTGATGCATTTATTCTGCATGAGACTTCTTTTATGCCTATGCCTATTTAGTTTAGCAACTTGACAAGTAGAAAAACTTAATTTCAAATACTTGCCTATGCTTGTCCAACCACAGTCCGCTTTATCTTAGAAAGAATGATTGATAATGGGTTTCACTCCAGTAAGCAAAGCTTGCTGGAAAACAAAATGAAGTTGTATGAATCTATCACCCATTTTCCTTGACTTGACCCATAGTAAATCCATACTAGCCTGCTTTATCACTGTGACAGAATAGGGCTCAGCAATAAGGGTAGGAAATGTTATGTTGCCCTACTTTTCTGCTATCTCAAGGACTAATGGATAGCATTTTAACATGGCCATCTGGCTCTGCCCAAAATGACATCAAAGATTAGTCCAACATTTTATCTTATCTTTTCCCCCCTTTCCTGGTTCCAAGTACATTCATAATCAAACGCATCTGCATATGAATCTTCTGTTTCCAAGCCAACCTTCCGAGGAAGAACCACCAGAATGGCTGCAGAGGTTATCAACCATTCTTGATCACCCCAATTACTTCAATATGCAATGTGAGCAGTTCCCTTTTCATTGATAAAATATTCCAAACCAGTTATATAATTTCCATAAAATATAAACAATGTACTACATAACCATTCCAGTTTTCTTAAAATAGATGTTGCAGCAAAGACAAAATTGCTCAGATCTGATGCCTGAATGATCTTGGCTTGTTTTCCTGTCCTCAGCCCTTGCTGCCTACTCTGTAACATTCTTTTTCAGTAAAGAACCCTTTGGGAAATCTTTTGGGATGAAAATCAGATCAAAACATGCTTCAAATGGATAAATAAAAAGCGCATAATCTTAGGCATTCTAACTTGCTAGTAAGTTTGCCTCCCACTGCTTCATTACTAACTACCGGTATATGATTGCAGGGCAATGTGGGTTTGGACAAAATCCTGTAGATCAAAGAGAAGCAGGATAATCAATTCTCTACCACTAAGATCTATATATTGATGTGTGGTCCATCTGGTTGGCATCAAGTGCAAGGTAGCTTTTTGCTGTTTGTGCTTCCCCCCCTGCTTAGACAACAAGCATCTTTACAGTGAATGATTTCATTTCATATCATGTACATAAAGCCGATGTACTTTGCAATCTGGTTTTAGATGGATGGAACATGTTATATTTCATTATGTCCTTAAGCACTGTGTATGCATTTGTGGAGTCAAATCCCACATTCAATAACTTAAACAAATATTTTTCATCTTTCTTTGTTGATGACTTGAAATTTAGCATACAGTTTCAATTTTTCTTCATTTTGGCTCACCAGAAAATAGTGGTCCTTGAAAATGCTAATACCAGATATAGAGCATGCATTTAATTTGAAATATTGATTAAAGATGTTTTTCTATGAAAAAGGGTTGCTAGTAAGCTATGACATCGTAAACTTGAACCAGATGAAGTATTTACTCCTTCCTTTAAAATGGTATTTTTTTGTTTTGTTTTCAATAGTAAGCTAAGTCTTGAGTGTGCCTAATTAGAGATTTGATCTTTTCTATAAAGTGCAGTTATTATACTTTCCAGATTTCCATAGGACTTTATGTGAAATTTTAAGCCCATTATGTTCAAAACAATGTGTATGTGTGTGTTTAGCATCAATTAATATTTATGTATGTTACTTGGCTGTCAAATTGAAAATTAACCTGTTCTGATATGCAGATAGGGGTTGGACTTTTTCCCCCCTTTTCTTTCATTATATCCATCTCTCTCCATCATTCTGAGAAGAATAAGAAAAGGGGCCAAATCGTGTAAAAGGAAATGAATTAAGTGGATAAAATCAGAGAACTTTAAAACCCACAGTGATTACATAAATGAGGAAAGCACAAATTAATAGCAGTTTTCCAGATGGTAATGAAAAGGTCATTTTTTTTAATTTTAGAAAGTTTACCTATGAATGTTTGTTGTTGGCAATGGACATTCATATGTGTAGTTCCTAAAATGAAAAATGCTATATCCTCATTGCCATCTGGGAAACCATTATTAATTTGTGCTTGTATTCCTCATTAATGTAACAGTTTGGTCTGTGGATTTATGGCTTAACCATTATGTAATGGTTTGGTCTGTGGGTTTTTTGTGGAGACAAGAGAGGTGCATTTAGGACTTGGCTATTAGTTGTGATGGAAGCTCTGTATTGAAGAGACATATTATGGTGAAAGAAAACAGCAAAGGAGCAAAATGAGAGAATAAAATGACTGCTGTGAAAGATATAATATTATGATAAGCAACAAAAAGGACCAGTAATTGAATTGACATAATATTCTGGTAGTACTTTTTGAGCAGCACAGAATATTATATTTGGCTGTGGTTTTGCAGTTGCATGAACTCTGGGCTGCTGTTGTAGAGACTAGAATTGTGTCATGAAGAGAGAACTGATTGTTGTGTCTAAGATCAAGTGGATCTATGAGCAAGGTAGAAAGAGGAGTGCCAGGACTATGGTAGGACTTGAAATAGCACCAGCCTTCTGGAATGTAGTATCTGGGATTGGTCTGGTCCTGCTGTTGATACTTTCACCATTGTGCTTCTGGGCAGATTTTTGGATCCATTACACAGGGAAAGTAATAGTTTGAAGTTCTTTCAGTTGGCTGGCAAGGAATTAGATATCCTGGATGGAAGAGCTTTGAACCTACAGTACATATTGGACTGCAGATTTCCTATCCTAAATTCACATGGAGGGTTAAGAAAGAGTCCACACTGTAAATTGCTGGTCCATTACTGATTTGGTAGGATTATTAAAGTATGGGATGAATGAATCTTAATGTCAAATAGCTGGAAGAAGATGTTTCAAAACCTGGATATAAGAGACTTCTGGTTGACATCACGGTGATTTCAGACACAGTGAATGGGTCTCCATTGACTCAATTGACTCCATTGACTTCTCACTGTTTGTGGGATCTGAGAGGAGCCAAAGCCGCCTTATAGAGGTGGTGAAGCAAAGAGGGGCACCATATGAGGTTGAGGAGAGTTGCAGCTCTTCTGTCTGACCCTCTTACCCACGACAAGAAGAGGCAGCATAAAGATGGCTACCACAAAGTTGGGACAACCAAAGAACAACTAAGACTGGTGCTGGAGCAAAGTAGGTGAAGAGTGACTGGAACTGGGGGAGAGGATATCCTTTTGCTTTAAATTTAACCCCAAGGAACAATTTAGAACTATTTGCTCAGAATTACTTTTTAAAGCAACGTCTGGGCATTCTGAGAATACCAGACTGGAAGTGAAA
>JANHFK010005074.1:13161-28203 GCA_036250565.1 Sibynophis collaris | reverse complement strand
AGTAAATCTGCTTTGCTTTTGGATCATGTGATAGTTTAATTGAGTTTAATTTTTGTCAAGAACTTGAACATGCCAAGAAGGCAGGTAGAAAACCACCTGTACTAATTCTGTGAAACTCCTGCACCAAGGGGATAGAGCCCAAGCATCATGTTTTTTAAAAAAAACATAGCTGAAAAAGAGGAAGAAATTGTCATTAATAAGTTTACATTTAATGAAATTTTTAAAGTTCATTATTTTTATCTTTATTACACCAATGTTATGTTTTTATGGTGAATTGTCAAGAGATTTTGGCATACATAAAAAAATATGTATTTGAATTCAAGTATACAAAGGTTAAGTTTTAAAAATGCAGGCCAAATAATAGTCTTGAATTATTCCTTTTCCAAATGTATGGAAGGAAGGAAATGTTTCCTTGACAACAGACAACTGTATCTAGGCTGTGGTCTTTCTTTACCATATTGTTAAATAGTGGGAAATTGTGAGTTTCTACAGGTATTTCTAAACACAATTTGGAGGAATGTAACATGCCTTAAAAAGCCTTCAAACTTTGAATTGACTCCTACAATACTTCAAAATACATTGCTCTTTAATCCGGTTTACATCAAAATATGTCAAGATCTTGAAAATGCTTTTATAAATACTCAATTTATGTTATTAAACATTCCCGTAATAACCAACTGTCTTAATTTTTTAAAAACATATTACAAATAAAATCTTGCTACTTAGCAAAAGGAAAAGAACTCTCCTCACAAAATGACCTCATTGGTTTTAACTAATCTCACATTCAAAAGTTTAACTTACTTCCATTCTGGAAGGTTTTGACATAATCTTTACATCTTTTTGAAGCTAAACATTTCCAGCATGACTGCATTCACTCTAAAAACTCTCTAATTGGTCATTTGTTCTTCTATTCATTCATTTCTCCCTTCTTTCATTGCTGTTAACTCAATAGGAAAACACAGCCACACCTTATAGCTGCAACACTGACAGATCCGATACAAATGATTTTACATGTTGCAGGAATGAATACCTTAGGAACAAGTGACATTGTGCAATTAAACTAACCCATTTCATGCAAATTCTTTAGTTCAGAAAAATTCAAAAGACTAATCATTTTGATGATTTTTTAATAGCAATGTGGAGCTCTATATTTACTGCCTGATGAAACTCCTGAAATGCATTGTGTGTCTTCAAAAGCTGTCTAGGCTGCTGAATAGGATACTATAAACCTGATTTCAACAGACTGAAAACAAGATGTGACAAGCGGTTTGACACTGGCCCTCGACTAATTTCCGTTATTTGTAAAGAGGAGCCTCTGAATAGAAAGAACTCAACAGAGTGGGTCAGTATGGTTGAGGCCATGTCAGTTCACACATAAAAATCCAGTACAGGGGAAAATAAGCAGCCATTGATTTCCAGAGAAAGCCCCAGAGCTTGTGGAAAGTTGCCAAAATGAGGCACCAGCTGCTCTCTGCTGGAAGCCTTTGTGGGAGGGTGAGAGAAGGGAGTGAAAGCTGGTGGGTCTAAGAAAAAGGAAATGAGATAGAAACCAGGAAGAAGAGGTCTTCCCAACTGCCTCAGCAATGCTTCATTCTGAGAAAATGCTTTTTAAAAAACTCTGTGTGTGTGTGTGTGCGTGCACACTCACACCAACCCCCCTTTCTTTCTCTCTCTCACACACACATCAGTTCCCCTCTACTTTTATTTAACGCGGTGAATTGGGAACATTTCCAATGGGAATTTCTCATGCTCTTTCACATTTCCTGAATTCAGCCTACTGTTTTTCTCCCTACTGTTCTGATCTAATAAATAAATATAGGCTTTAAAAAAAAAGAACAAATACTCAGTGTGATTGCAGTTCTTCATTAGCATAATTGCATTATGGCAACAATTTCAGAAAGATAATAAACGGAGAGTATTTTTCCCGATGTCTTTAGGCCCTTAATATTAATAATAATAATAAAATCCTGCTTCAATTTTACTTAAGTACTTCAGCAGTAGGTGAAGGAGGGGGGGGATTTTAGCGATGAGCAATAAGTCTTTTGTTTAAAACTAGACTGGAAAGTGCAGCCTTTGGCTACTTAAAATATTCATAAGACAGCATAACATCAGCATGAACCTGCAAGCTTAAGACAGATTCCAAAGTTGAAATGTTCATTACTTTTACAAAGCAGTAAGAATGTCATGCTTTTCTACATTTGCTTTTAAGCACATTAAAAAGATACACAGGAAACTTTTACTTTCCCATTCTTCAATCATAAGAAGGGATGGCATCATACAGTACATATTAAACAAGGATTAATTCTAATTTATGTATTTTACTACTTATTTAATGCGCTCACTGAGAATTAATCATTTTGTCCAGTTTCTCCTTTTTTCAAAGGTAAATCCATTTCAAAAATCAATATAAAAATTTGTCCCAAAGTAACTTTCTTGACATGCACTTTTCTCACATTTTCCTTAGCATATAATTCTGCTAGTGAAAAACTTATTTTTGACAATGTGTCCTGAGTCAAATGTGTATTTCTATTTAGTCTATGTGCACATTTAAGCATACTTTTTTTCAATATTATTTCTCATTTTGCATATTTTAAAGTTAAAGTTTGAATTTCATAGCCAAGGTTTAAATTAAAATATGTAAGAAAATACAATCTGATTTGCATAGAGATTTGAAAAATTGTAGAATTGGAAGTTTGTTCTAGACAAGCAGTACTTTTCCTGCATCGTTTATTTGAGCATATGCTTTTTGTGGCACCATTCTTGAGTTTATTGTTTTTAAATATGCTGCTCACTGCAGATTTCCAAAAGATATCTAGATAGCCAGCTTGGTGGTGGAGGTGTGATTTAATGAGGTGCTTTTCAAACTTGGCAACCTTAAGATATGTGGGCTTTGACTCCCAGAATGCCCCATGCTAGTTTTATGCACTGCTGCATAGAATAGCAAGTTACCCTTGATGATCTAAAAGTTCCCTTCTGATCCCTAAATTTTAAATAAGTAGCATATGTATGACAATCATCTTAGTGTTTCAGAACCAGTCTAGCATAGTGCAGTGCTTCTGGGCCACTGTTACTTGTTCCAGCAATTATATTCAGTCTTCCCACCTCAAATTGGGAAAAAGGAGAAAATAGAGAATGAGGGTTGCCAATCTGTGCTTCAGTTTACTGAAAGGAAGATGAGTGGCCTCCAACTTTGATAAACAAACAAACAAATACATTTCACAGAGGTCAGTATCTGGCTCGGTAGCCAACACAAACTTTTCCTGGGTAGTTTTCTCTCATTGTTTTTGGACTTGACTTTGTGCTGAGAGGAAGACTGTTCCCAAGATAGCAAAAACTGATTCAATTAGCTTTTAGCTATTACTTTACAGTTTTAATCAATAACAGTTATGGTAAACAGCATTATTGCAACCTTCGCTTTTCTAAAACTCGCTATAGTTGATAAACACTTCAAACATGTATGTCCTTTCTGGAAAGAAGTTGATTTTTCCCCCGAATTGATGGGAGTTAGAATCTTTGAAAGGGTGGTGGTGAGAATTAAGATATATTGAATAGGATAACACCTTGCACTAATGCATGCTTTGTTTTTTTATCAGTTAACATAATCTTGTGTATTAAAGAGTTTGTATTGGTTGCCAAGCATTTTTCAAAAGTTTCAATATAATCAGTGCTGATTTTAAGCTTTAAATAGTTTAAGACCAGCTTATTTGAAACACCTTCTACTTATATATTACATATGGAAATCATGCAACCTTTTTCTAAAAAGCACAAAATTAAACCTTGAAAATATGGGATAATATTGATCAGGTTTTCCATGATATGAACAGAAATCCAAATCACAAGCAGAATGGAAACACATGCTAGCAATTTAAAACTATAAATCTGGTGTAATAGAAAAGACTATTTTTTTGGTTATCCCTTCCACCCAACAATAATTTGTGTTGATATTCATAATACTAAATTAATAAAATTATGGATATTAAACAAAATGAAACAATATTGGAGTTAGCCGATATGTTAACAGTTATTTGCCCCATAACCACATTTTTTGAACAAGGCAAAGAGGTTTATTTGCAGTTACACTGACAAAATTACATCTCTTAAACCCAAACCAAACAATCTTAATTATGAATTACAACAGCATCCAGCTTTTATCATGAAATAGCAACATGACTGGGACTTTCAGGGAAGAAACATCAAACCAAAGATGGCCCTGCTTTTTGGCATGATGAAATGAAAGCATGGTGAAATGAAGAGTGATAATTCCTCTCTTGACAAAAAGAGCACTTGAGATCACCCACAAGTGCTTTAGACACATAATTGTTATCCAAAGTAACATTTTTCAGGTGATATCTGTGTTAATAATTGTGCAGAAAAGGACATGAAAAGTGTAATATTGATCATGAATATTCATTTTGCTCCATTTATTATGCTCATCCTAGGCAATTCTTAAACTCAAGTATGCTCATTGACTGCATTCTTCTACAATCAGTTTTAGCCTCTTGTCTGTTTTTTGCCAAATGCAGTATGCTGAGACATGCACAGGTGGAAAGAGTCAACTAAAGAATCCTCTATGTGGTTTCATGAATCACTACAAAAAATGTGCCATAGAAAACAGAGCACTATAGAAATCTTTAAATATCCAATTTTCTTTGGTAGCGTAAAACCACATTCATTGGAGTAGCTCAATAAATAGGAACTATGGCTTATTCTTTATTTCCTCATTCATGTTCCAGGAACAATTTTATGGTTAAAATGCTTAGTTAGTCAAGAGTACTAGTGATGTAAAAAATATTTAAAAATAATTTCCCAAACATTATTGTATTATGGGCTGTATTGCGATGAATGGTTCGTATTATATAAGCATTAAAGAAATAAAATGAAGTTGTGTATTTTCTACTAGATCAGAACTAAACTAAGAAAAGGCTCTGATTTTACTAAAGGAAAAGGTATCTAAGGTGATGATGGGAATTCTGTCTGTAGCCAGGTTGAAAGACAAATTGAAATCCAGTAATAAACAAAAAAACCACAGGCAAAGCTAAATGGACTCACATCTTGTTTTTATTTCTTTGCTGCATTTATAACAGCCTGATTTTCAAGAATATGGCAAAATAATGGCAGGAAGTCTATTCAAATTGATACAAAGTCAGATGAAATTCAGCTTGTTTGTTAATGGTCTATTACTCATTACATCTCCCATATATTTTAATCCATCCTTCCCCAGTGTTGTTTTGTCCTAGTATAATTAGTTATTTTCCTCAACCTTTATAGATTTTTTTGGTTACCATATTGAAATTTGTTTTTTGCTTTCAGGCCAATTTGGTCTGTATGTCTCTTATCATTATATACGCCCCCACTTTTTCTCATCTTACTCTTTTGTTCTATTTTTCATTTAGTTTTTAATTTCCATAATTTGTATATTATATAATCTTAAAAACAGCATCATTCTTGGCTGTTGCTGTGAAATAATTGTCATCACTATTATATTGAGTCATCTCTCTTTCTCCCTTTTTCTTTTTTTCTCCTGTCCTTTTCTTCAACATCGTTTGATCTCAAAAAATCTACATGGGGTTAATATCTGGGATGAAAGACAATCCTAGGCCTCTAAACTGGAGAAAAGATTGAAGAAAAAACCTTGCCAGAAGAAGACAGTAGCAAATTCCTTTATCATTGTCCATAGTCACCAAGAATGAATTTTTTACTTTTATAGACTTCAATCCTAGCTTGATAAGTGGGAGGGGAAGGCAATGAAGTCAAGGGACTTAATTCCCCTTCCCTCATGTGTATGATGTACTAAAAATTTTGAAAGAAAATTACTTTTTTAATTAACTCCCAATTCCTGCATCCCAAATATTAATTAATTCCCAATTCCTGTTCCCCAAATATTCAGAATTTTACTTTGATATGATATGAAAAGCAAGTATAATTTACAATCTAATATTTCTCTGGCTTATGATCTTAATGAATACATATCCACCAAATGTGATACTTAGAAATCTTTTTCACTAGAATAATTAGGACTTTACTTTGAATGAATATACATAGAAACAACTTAGTACAGGTATAAAGTACAAACACTTAAAACAATTAAAATAAACAGTAATGCCTAATCAACTAATTAAAAAAAATCCTGCTAACAGAAATTCCATAATAATGCCACCTGATGTTAAAATAATGGAAAAATAACGTTGCCTTTAAAATATATATTCTTGGTTTTAAAAGTAGAATCGGATTACTTATGATGTCTTCTTTCAGTTTAAAAGTTGTTCCATATTTCTCATGTTTAATTTAATTAAGACTAAGCGTTTTGTTCATTAGAATTTTTACAGATAATATGCTAAGGATCTCTGAGTAAGTTATATTACCGGTACTTAATACAAATGTTAAATAGCTTAAGACCCCAATCCCAGTGACTATTTTTTCTTACGTTATATAAGACTTTAACAAACATTCCTAAATAGTTTGATCAGATATATATAAGCAGATCTGCTGTTCTTTTAGGACCAGCATTAAAAAATATCCTGTAGTTCAGAGTTCCTGTCATGTTCTAGGCCACCTGTAACTTCTCTTATGTCTTCAAGTGCAGATGAAGCACATTGCAATGGTCTATCCAAACATTTTCCAGAGTCTAATTCACCACAGCCAAGTCATTCCTATCTAGATGTCTAAATATACTCCCACTTGTACCTTAAGTGACAGAAATAATCCAGAACACTAAGCCTGCACATCTGTTTATTTTTTAGTTGAGTGCAGTACAGTTCTGAGGTTGAAGACATATTCAATTTCCTTATCTGTGAATTACTGAATAATTCTCAGTTTATTAGTCCTCATCCAGCATTTTAAAGCATTCAAACGTAAGTCCAACACTTGAATCATCTTGCCTGACTGTAATTACAGGGAGAATCTGTTCTGTAAACTAAATATTATACAGGATGGGCTAAATGTTTATTACAGTATTCTATAGAATGTTGGTTTGTAACTAGCCTGCTGGTTAAAGACCAGTTTAGTGGAATTTACTTAGAATTTCCAGTGATTCTTTAGAAAATCAACTTTCCAAAATATCTCTTACTGATAAATTGCTTGCAATTTGCCAGATTGTATCTCTAAAAATAAAAACAAAAAAAACCTTCACAGTTTAATTGGCCACCTATTTCTTTGATATTTCTTTCTACGGAGATTTCCTAACATAGAGTCAAAGACTATGAAGGTTAGGGCAAGATAACTACAAACAGATCAGTTTTATCTAGAAGGAATCAATTAACTGAAAATCTTCAGAGGAGAACACATAGAAATATCAACCAGTTAAAAAAACAAAATACAAAACGTTGAGCAGGACTCATATGGGAAAATTTATACTCCAGTCACCAATCCAAAAAAATGTGTGAAAGAGTTCCCTGGGTATTTTAGCAGAAGCTAGGCAGGAGAAAAGTTTGCAGCTGCTCATAAATTTTTGGAAGAATTTCAATTTTAATCCTAATAGGATTTTTTTTGAAAAATCTCTGTGATATCTATTGCCTCTACAGAATAACTGGGAAAACTGTACAGTCCATGTGAACTTTATTAGAATTAATCCAAATCCATTCAGTGTCAATTTTGTGTGTGTTCAAATATTATTTCATTCTATCAATGTCTATAAATTTGTATTTTTTTTAAAAAAAGCTTCCATTAAATGTAGAACTATTATATATAGAGAGACTTCTGAATCTAGCTGTCCACCTCAACTTATCTTTTCATATAATTTATACAGCCTGCCTTATATGGTTATATACATACTGTACAGATTTACATTGCCCCTACCCACCAAACAATATTTTTCTTGACCATTAGGTTCTTAGATAACTTTCCATAAGAGATTCTTTATTTTACATTATCTAATACATAACATGCTTTTAACTACTCTTTTACTGTTGTTTCTCTAAACTAGTAGTGGATAACTTGCAGTCCTAGAGTGGAAGGTGTTTCTCAATGTAATTCCAAACACTCTTTGCAAACAAACAGTTCATCCTTTTAAAGGAAGGATGTATCTCATCTTAGCAGTCTGATAGGTGACTTTAATCAGAGAAGACGGGAAAGAAATATCATTGCAGGTTCTGGCTCTTTCTGTTCCCACCATTGACATATAATTACCTCTATGGGAATACAGCCTTTGCCAGAAGAAAAATTATATACTCTTGGTCTAATAAAATAGCAGGACTGGGAAAGGTCAAGAACACCTACATAAGCTTTAAAGAGGGGTTTGGAACAACATCACCAAACATTGCTTGGCTTTAATTCAGCTTCTAATAGATGGAAGTAAAACTGAAGTCACTGCCACATAGGATTTCTGCAATGCTTTGTCACTATTTGATCCATTAAGAGCTGATAAAACCCACAATGGCATCAAAAATGTTTTGTGCATTGTGATGCCACCACATAAGTGATATAAAATATACAGACGGTGCAGTATACAATTTGTTATCACTTGCATGATCATGTCACCTCTAACCCAATACCCATGTTATATGATTCATGCTGTCAACTATTTGGTAACTGGAATCATGTCAAACTCAATTTCATTGAGGGCTGCATCAGGGTTGTGTTTGACCTGGGGGAGGCTGGGGGGAGGCATGGTCAGGGGGCATGGCCAGATCAACATCACTCATGTCAGGGGCACCTGTGTTGGCCCAAGCACTCTGCCAGTGAAAACAGCCTTCCGAGCTCTGTTTTCAGTTGCAGGGGCCTCCAGCAACCCTTTGCCAGTGAAAACGAAGCTCGGGGGGCTGTCCGCTGCCCTCCTGAGCTGCATTTTTGCTGGCAGAGGCACCACGGGGTGGTCCTTTGTTGTTTCCAGGGTGGCCCTTTGGTTCTGATCTAAGCACCCTGTGGGACGGATCCAGCCCCCAGGCTTTGAGTTTGATACTCCTGCACTAGAGCAACAAGCAATCATAATTAGAGAAATTGAGAAAAACTTTGTGTAACAAAACATATAATCATGTCACCATCAGAGCCTGCAAAAGGCTTTTAAATAGTGGGACAACTCCTTCTCTCATGCAGTGAACCACCTCTTGAATTCTTCCAAACATTGTCATTCATTTATTTATTGATTCAATTTATATGCTGCTCATCTCACTGGGAGGTGACTACAGGTGGCTTATGATAATTAGAAACTGATGAAAAACATTAAAACATTGCAACAATAAATAATATTAAGTTAGTTTAAAATTGACAAAGATGAAAGAAAGGAAGGGAGCAAGATCACAGGTGAGGAGATGGGAAGGGTCTTATCTAGACTGTTAACTATCTCCAGAATAATATGCCCATATTGGTGTCTCACACCAGTTGGCAGTACCAGGTCTTCAGGCCTTTTCAGCATGCAAAGGTTGATTACAGATCTCCTCTTGGGGAGCATGATATTCAAAGGGCAGGAGCCATGGCAGGAAGAGCAAAGGAAGTTGGAATAATTTGACCAATGAGGCATGCAGAATGGCCCTTCTGCTGGCATGGGGTGGGAGGAGGTTGAGACATGACCAGGGTTTTAGTGACTGAAACCAAGGACTTTTAATCCAGGAAAGGGCACAACTGCCACACAGCATGAAGTTGTGCAGAGGCTATCCAAGTTATGACTGCCACCTGCTTTTTGAGCAGGAGTCACAAGTCCAGGAGAACTACCAAACTGTCCTGAGGCTTTGACCAGGGCCATGGATTTAACGGGCAACGTCCTGAGGACCCTATCTATTATTTTGAGATTTACAGGCTGAAATTCCTCCCAGTTAGAAGCTAGAGTGTGCCTCAGTTATTTCAATAGAGCATGCACAACTAGACTAGTTTATCTTGCACATTGTCACAGGCAACACTCTGTGATTCAGTAAGAGCAGGATTAGGTTTTGCTATTTGTATTGCCACAATGTAAACTTTAATGTAGACGTTTATATTGTATTTTTCCAGAAGTACTGAAAAAATAATACTGGTATTCTGTGAGTTCATCTTTAGATGTTCTAAAGATTCGGGAGCTGCTGTGATCCATGAAGACATAGAGGCCAGACAGGCAGAATTCAGTCCAAGTCACTATCATGTTTTCATTCCAACTGGCAATTATGAATTCAGTGAAAATATTCAGTAGAACCTCAGTGAATTTCCCATACTCTTTCTGAAACCTTATCAGGTTCATCAGAAGCCTGAAGCAGATTGATAAAATTGGCCCTGCAGCAGGGAGTAGCACCTGAGAAATTCAAAGCTATCAGATAAATCATCACAAGGGGTAGATGTTAATATTCTCCAAATTCAGATTATTGTGCCCTTGATGCCTAGTATATATTGGGCAATTGATAATTTTGGGCCATTGATAATTTAAGCCAGAACTATGCGATGATAATGTCCATGATTTAGTGGCCAATTCCAGCTCAGCAACTAAGGATGAAGTTCCCTTCATAAGACTGGCAAATTCCACTACCAACACCAACACAGAATCCGGTATCTCAGACAGAGAAGAGCTGTGCATTTGATCTTATAATGCTCTCATATGAGATTCCCATAGTTTGCTGATGCTCGAGAACTTCATTCTTCATATTTTAAGTATGGAGTCAGGAACAGCTTGGGAATGTATAGTCTCTATTGCTGTTGTTATTGTGTGTTGGGTCACTTCATTGTTTGGATGTGAGCAACTCAGAATCCCTGAACTTAATCAGGGTACCAGGATTTATGATAAACAAATAAATAGGATTAGATTAACTAGTCAATCCATGACAAGTTAACAAAATGTCTGTCTTTCACCTTTAACTTTTTTTAAGTCCCATCACTTCTAAAACTGCTTGTGAACATAGTCCACAGTTTTTGCAAATTCAGTCCCGTTAAAATCCAAAGTGGATTTATTTGTTGTTCCTAATTAGGAAAGCCAAGTCTCTAAGACTGGTCAAAAGTCAATAGAATCCAAGTTCCAGTTAAGTTTAGGAGGAAATACAGCATGCTTTTAGAGACAAAAATATACTCTGTTGCTCACTTTAAATTAATCATCTTGTCATTCAATACAGACTATTTATCTTTATAATAAATTAAGAATTTAACAGTGACTGTAATCTTTCTAAATAGAGATAGGATCAAGTATCTCAGTATTTATACTTCACTCTCTTAATTTCCAGTGAGCTTTTCTTATTATAATATTACATTCACTGATAAATCCAGAAGGCACTTGAGATTTCATTATTGTTAGGGTGGTTATCATAACCCAAACAAACTTATTTGAGTTCTTTGAGCTTTGTACTTTTATCCAAATGCCCAGATTGTTATTCATTTAATCTAACAACCTGCAGCAAAACAATTATTTTAATTAAATTAATACACACAGGCCATGTCATGCCATGCCTCCATTCCCTTCTCCCATCAGTCCTTATATTAATCAAAGTTAAAATCAGAATTAGTAACAACATTAATATTTTTATATGTCTTGATTCATTCTAGAAATCTGAAAGACTTTAAAATAAATCCTTATCACATTTAAGGGGTTCAGAATAATTATTTAGGGAGCTATAAAATTTAAAGTACTTTCTAGATGCAGCAGGATGTTTGATTTCAATGTTATAATTCCTAAATTTTGCAATCCATCTCTGTTTGGGATTTTTTTTTAAATGCCAGTTATTCCATTCCCAGTTTGCAAAAATTCAATTACAGTTTTTTTTCTTATAAATGAAAATGTTGGCAAAAATGCCTGAGGAATATGTGATTATCTATAAGGAATTATACCAAACCCAAAACTATTTCTGAGGTAAACAAGGGAAGTTTCTTATTCCTTAGCTATGTTCAACAATGAAACACAATAATATTTTTTGCTTTACTGCTTCAGTGCCAGACAACAAATTGTAACATAAGTTTTTGTTAGTATTCCATTTCATTGATATGATAAGTGTATGCCAAGATGGGGTTTGGCAAAGGTTTGTTGGGAATGGGGTGGGGGCAGAAGGGGAAAATGTTTTATCATTAGCTTTCTTCTTTTGTACTTAGTAATGTTGCTAAGAAATATTCTTGTGTTCAACGTTACTATAAAATATTCCTGCTTTATCATGGTTTTTCTAACCATGTGTGTACAAATTGCAGAGAAAAGACTAATAAAATAAAATCAATAGAAAATCAATAAAAAAATAGAGAAAACAATGTTACCCTCTCCTCACATGAAATTTCCTTTCACAAACATGGTTGCACATATATTTCTAATTTGAATTCAGATTTCTCAGTTGGGATCATTTCTGTGTAGTATGTCCTTAATAAGGAACTACAAAAACATAAGATGGGAAAGCTTCCCACTGTTAAAGCTGCTTTTCTTCACAAACTCTGAAACTCTTCCTTTCAAAGTTGTCAGTCACAATCCATTCAAATAGCATAACTCCACCTGCAGTTCTAATATTATGTATATATATTTATAAAAAATAACAGAAAAAGCAATAAAGGAAAAGGGAACCCCCCCCAAAACCCAGATACATTATTTTTTTAAAAATTAAAAGTGCTTTAAAATGAATGAAAAATACAATAGAAAAAAAGTGAAATTTAGGGTATACTATATTATTAGAACAATAAAATGGCATGATGGCCTACTGGTGAAGACACTCACCTTCAACTCAGAAGATTGAGAGTTCAATCTTAGATAGTGGCTGATATTTCTCTTCTAGGGCACAAAGAAAAAATATGTACTGTGAATTCCATATGGGGTCAGGAAGGGCATCTGACCAGTAAACGCTTAGCTCCATCGCCCTAACTCTACCTTGAATTAAGACATTACAGGATCATAAAAGGGAGTTTTTACATTGTTAAAACAATAGGTAAAGTTTTTAATTATAATTATCTAATACAAACATTATTTATACACACACACATCTGTATGAGTATTAGGCTTATTTTTTAACTTTCTGTACTTTATATAAATGAATCCCATCTTTTCAATGTTGCAGTGTCAGTCTTTTGACCATTGTAAGTGCACCTAGAATTTACTTACATTGTTCAGTTCAGTGGTAGATTCATTTTTTTTTTACGATTGGTTATGTGGGTATGGCTTGGTGGGCATAGCTTGGTGGGCATGGCAGGGGAAGGATACTGCAAAATCTCCATTCCCAGCCCACTCCTGGGGAAGGATACTGAAAAATCTCCATTCCCTCCCCATTCAAGGGAAATAGGTTACTGCAAAATCCCCATTTCCTCCCAATCAGCTGGGACTTGGGAGGCAGAGAATAGATGGGGGAGGGGCCAGTCAGAGGTGGTATTTACCGGTTCTCCGAACTACTCAAAATTTCCACTACCGCTTCTCCAGAACTGGTCAGAACCTGCTGAATAACCACCTCTGGTCCTCTCAAACTCTTGTGCTCATTGACTTTTTCACATTTTTTTCAGATTGTTCATCAATCCCCAAAAAACATTTATTATATGAAAATAATGAAAAAAATATGACTTCAGTAGAACTACAAATAACAATGCTGTCCTCTTCGAAAGTCCCTTCCATCCTCAGGAGTCAATATTGACCACTTTGGACAATCCTGTTCTACACAGCTAATAGGGTGTAGTAGTTACGATGCTTGACTTGGAGCCAGGAGACACACATTCTGCCTTCAGCTATGGAAGCTCATAAGAGGCTTTGGCCCAGCCACTGGTTTCTCAGCCAAATGTACCACACAGGTGATTAAAAATAATAATTGCTTTCAGCTCCTGAAGAGAGGGTAGGGTATAAATCATACACATATGTACATTTTTATGTGCAATTATCAGAAAGCTATTACTGGGGAAAACATTTCTCCTGCAAAGCAAAAGTAATAAATAGTAACTATGCATTTAATGCATTTAAAAGGCCATTGCAAAAAAAAAACCAAACATTGAAATCAAGTTCCCACTAAGAACTGGCACTTCATTTTCTCTCCCACATTCGAGGATTGCTGATTAAAAGAACAAAGCAAAGGCAATTTTTTTACCTTTTAAAATATCCAGATTTTCAATCCGTCCCCTTGAAGTGGTGGGAAAAGAAATAAAGAGGAAGAAAATCCCGCATCCTCTATCATTTTAATCCTCAAGAATACATACAGTATAAGGACTTGGATGCGGCTTGCAATTATTATAGCAAACAGAAGGTGGCACTGTTGCTCCACCAATGCCGGCACCAAATCCCGTGGGGTTAGAAATAGCCAGCGGGGAAGAGAAGGATGCAGAATTCTTAATTTTATTTGCTGTGTATTTGTTGTTTCGTGACAGCAAGTGGAGCCATCCAGTGAATGCTTAAATTCAGCTTGTATGGCTAAACAGTTGGGCAGAGAGCATCCCCTTTCACATTTTCTATGCATGAGCTGCAGGTATTAATCTACCCTGCCTATTCCTGCCTAAATTTTACCCTACTGCAGCCTTAACCCATGCTGGCTGAAGAATGTGGGAATTGTAATCCAATCCATTTGGAGGGAATGTGGCTGACATGAGTCATAGGATTTTTGGCAGCCCATGTCTGGTACCCTTATGGCTAACTACCTGACTTCTCAGCAGATAGTCCTATTGGACGGCAGCAGTGAAAACCAAATTGGATAATTAAAAAACTGAGCTTTTTCTGTAAGCAAAGAGTGAAAGATCAATTTATATTTGCTGCAGAGGAAATTGGAACATTTTTTCTTTTTATTTCTTTTATCCTTTCTCCCTTTTTGTTCCTTTTTTTCCTTTCTCCCTTCTTTCACTTTGTTTTCTGTATTTTGTATTAGGTTTTATGTTCTCCTTAAAATTTTTTAAATAAAATTTATATTTTTTAAAAAAGGACAGCAGCAGTGAAAACGATAGTCGTGTGTGATGCCTCTAAAGACAAGCACTATTACTATGGAAAGATTATGCTAAACTAAATTGGCATTTGTCCCTGTTGTCCTTGTTACTGCTGACGGCACGATTCATGCTAAAGGACTGGGCTTATTATGGCAGAAACTGTCATAGAAAAGAGCCAGTGTCCCTAAGTGTATGAAAAGTTAATCTTGGGTGCAGCACATTAGTGGGTTCCTACCAGTTCTCTCCGGTTCTCTAGAACCGGTAGTGATCATTGGGCACTGGTTTGGCCCCGCCCCCGAA
>JANHFK010005072.1:66927-81411 GCA_036250565.1 Sibynophis collaris | reverse complement strand
CCAACTCTGTTATTCTATTCTATTCTATTCTATTCTATTCTATTCTATTCTATTCTATTCTATTCTATTCTATTCCTTTTGTATAGGAGAACAATAAGGATATTCTTCCTCTTGTGGAAGTTTGGCAGGTCCAAGCTATCTAGATCCCCAGGGAAATGCTTTTCCATAAGAGATGTGTCACAACAGAGAAGGAACAACTCCTGGGACCCATCAAATGAGTATGCTTCATGAAGAAGACTTAGACCGTGGCCACCCTGACAGATTTTATGAGGTGGGTCAAAATAACTGAAGCTAGGCATCCCTGAAAAAAAATCTAGCCTTCAAATAAGCTGTCTTTAAAGGTAAGAACCAGCATTTTGAATTATACCCCAAAGCTTATTAGAAGTCAGTACAGCTTGCAAAGTAGAGATCTTAACATGATGTACCCATAATTCCTTGCGTCACTGTTTTTAAATGGATGTGGTCCTCAAGGGCAGCCATATGTACAGCATATTACATAAGTAATCCAAACAGAAGGTGGCCAAGAATAAATAACTCTGAATAGGACCTCTTTTCCAGAAACTAGTACACAAGATGGCACTCAAGACAAATTTACCCTATCTACAATTAATGATGTGAAATCACAGATCCTCAATCTTTCCAGGATTAAGCCTAAGTCTATTCTTTTCCATCCAACACCCCACAACAGCCAGACACTGAAAAGAACCACAATGAAATAATGTGATAACATTACTAAGGATACCAGCCATGTGTTGGAGAGTGAATTCACTTAATGGCTACATGTAGCTATTATGTGGCGAGAGAGTAGAGTCCCAAATAACCCAGCAAAATAGTAGTTTGGGACAAGACTTCTCCCCCACAACAAACCAACCAGAATCAGGCCTGGAGGAAGGAGGACAATTGCTGCAACACTATGCCGCCCACTCCTGAAGCATCTTAGCAGATCCAGAAGATAACCATGATTTATGATACTAAAATCAACTGAGCGATCAAGGAGAGCTAGGACTGATGCACCACCACCATCCCAATCCTCCCAGAAATCATTCACAAGTCCTACAAGAGATGATCCACTTTATTGTTATGATGAAGTCTGAAACCCAACTAACCCAACCCAAGGGTTCAAACGTTCTGGTAGATCCATGGTCCTCTGAAGTTTCCAATATCTTCACAATAATGGAATAAAAACTGGAAATAGGATGAAAATTATCCAATAGCTTATCTTTTTCTCATTCACAGAGCTTTTACTTTCTCATTCCATCTAGCATATTTTCATACTTTTTCATTACTAAAAAAGTGATGTGGCACTCTGTAAGAATTTCACATGTATTCCTTATATCTCATTTTCATTCATTCTTTTTGTGAGATTAATCTATTTTTAATGCCTTTTCATACAGAACTCATGCTTTTTCTTCCTACAGTCATTCTATGTTCTAATTTATTTTACACCATCCTTTTTTTCCATGTTCTTCCCCCCCCTGTGATCTATTCTTGATATTACCAAAAGATGGTCTGTCCCACATTTATCATCCCTTTTCTCCTTCCCTAATTGTCTCAGTTTTTCATTTTTCATTATAAATAATTATTTTTAATTCATTCCTTTCAATTTAAAAAAAAGATATGTTGGATGGTTTATTTATCGTATTTGTAAAACAATCTGGTTTCAAATGACTCTAGGTGGCAAACAGAAACCATAAAAACAATATATGAAAACATCCAAGAAAAACACAATACTATCTTGTTTCCTGGGATTTAAGGACTGTTTTACTTCTCTTCACTTATATAATGATCCTTGGCTATATTTCTCAAGGTAATATCCCTTAGTATATAAAACTCACCCAGTGGAAGGCCTTTACTAACTAGGAGCAGTTTGGCTTTAACCAGCTTAGCTAACAGTACAGATGACCTTGTTCACTTCCTCAGGAGTCATATAATCAAACTCTTTCCAACTAACCAAGAAATACTGTTCTTTCTTCACCTTGACTGCCCAGTCAGAGTCAAACTCTTAGCAAATTCAAGCAATTTTATCTAACACTTGTATTAAATGTTCTTCACAGTGGCTGAATAGATGATCCTGTGGCCTTTCCCTCCCCAGAAATAATTTTTATCTCTCTTAACTAGGAAGCCTTATGTCTTACTACCTTTGATCTCCTCAGGCTGCCTGCAAGTAGGTGGAACATTTTCTTTTCTTATTTGCCGTTGTACCTTCAGGCTAAATGTCTGCTTCTCTCTTTTTCTCCCCAATGACAACATGTCCCACAGGCTACCTATGTCAAGACTCTTGCATCCAGAGTTCCATGGATGAAGTTTCATTGGACGTTATTTTTTTCTCTCTCTCTCCACTGTGAGACAACCTCCCCATATTTTTGAAGTCTCCTGTTTTGATTTCTTTGTGTGCTCCATGGTCTCTGTCACAACCCCTTTAGCCTTCTCTTCAATTGCCTACTTCTGTTTTCCTTAGAAATTCTGAACACCTCTTTCATTTATTTATTACTCCTTCCAGTTACTTACTGGGAAATCAGAAGTCATAACTGAAGAAGCTTCTTGGATGAGAAGCGAAACATCTTCAAGGAAAAGCTAAGTCCAGTTGCCCTTTGAAAAAGCACCATGGGGACAATCATGACCTGGATGACTGAGAATTTCCATGGACATTTTGTATCACATTTATTTATTTTTCAAGTCTACTACAATTTTATGGGTAGTACATACATGTGCCCAGAACCTAAGCTTCTTTTTTCAAGATGCTCTTTTTCAATGGCACATACATTAGGGCATATGATTATTTTGCATGGCCACCATTCTGTTAGCTAAACAGTTTTATTATCATCTGTTAACTTTTGCAGGTAACCATTTTTAAAAGACTCAGCTTAAGGTTCAAAAGTAAATGATTCTATCTGGCAAAGACATTTTTTAAGGGGTGTTTTAATCGTATGTTTATATGTTTATATGTGTTTTTTACTTGATTTGTATGCCGCCCTGAGTCCCAATAGGGAGAAGGGCGGGATAAAAATAAAATTATTCTTATTCTTATTCTTATTC
Organism: Sibynophis collaris; assembly: GCA_036250565.1. NCBI lineage: Eukaryota > Metazoa > Chordata > Lepidosauria > Squamata > Sibynophiidae > Sibynophis > Sibynophis collaris. Next base: position 78,375 of record JANHFK010005072.1, on the reverse strand, counting down.
TCAGTTTAGTTTAAAAAAATACAAAAATGCTTTCACACAAAATTTTTATCACTTAGCACTGGATTTAAATTGTATTTGTTATTAGTGCTACTATAAATACGGTAATTTAAACTTTAACAATAGCTGGTGGTATCATTATTTTTGGATGATTTTGCAATAATGTTAAATACCCTGGAAATAATAGCAATAAGATGATGGCCTAGATAATTTTAATATAATAAGTGGATTTACTTAGATTGTGTAAAGTGACCTTTCCAAAGCCACCTTATTTTCTACTTTGATTTAATCACATGGTCTTGCGCTCTCTTCTCAAATTTGGAAGCAAATAGGAAAAGCAATGATTCAAATCTTTACTAAAGTGGCAGTAAAGATTATATAGCAACACTATATTTTAAAGCAGAAATCAATGTGGATTAGGTTTCAGTTCTCTGAAATAGTACACACAATCATGACTATGAATATATTGAGCTAAAGGAATTTGAGATTTAAATTATTTTTGAATCTCATTTTTATACTGCAGTTCCCCATAAATGCCGGTAAAAACAAATACAATGTTGTAAGAAGTTCAGCAGGGAAATTGATGTTCCCATTGCCATCTCAGTTCTGCCTTCCATCTACCCCACCCCAAATGCCAGTTGTTTAGCTTTCGCTCATTTAAATTCAAAGTCAAATTCCAGAGCCAATCAATCTCCCAGTAGGACTTCAAAGAGTTCTTCTTCCATATCCTGGATGGTTGGCATTGGCCAATATTAAACTAGACAAACTAAAGATCTGACTCAATGTGAGATGGTTCCCTATTTTTTAATAAAGTTTAGGCAGCCTAATTAGGTATGATAACCTCATGAATACATTTTACACTGGTCTTGTATATTCTTTAAACACAAAACTGTTCTCTGCCCCAAAGAGTATTCAGTCCAATGCAAGCTTAACCTTCCATGGTAAAGCTGGGAAAAAAATCTCCAAGGCAACAGAAATCCTCAGCTTAAAGTACATCTTGAGTGAGTGTTGCTGGAATCTATTTATAGAGATGTGTAGGAAAAACAATTAAGGAGACAGACAGTAGATTAATGGGAAACAGCTTAGTTGTGCAATTTCTGAAATTCAGCTGTAAAGAAAATGGAATTATGAGAAAAAGAGGCAAAAGTACTCAGCATCTACCCTATAAGGTAATCAATTTATATTTTATATCCTATCAACCTATATTTTTCTGTCTAATTTTGAAATTACTGTTTGAGCAGCTGTTGATTTTAGACACACACAGATGTAAAATTTAATATTAATTGAATTAAATATTAAAATCTTTTTTAAATATTTAATCTTAGTCCCATTTTTTTCATGGTGCTCTTTAATTTTTATTACAAGAGCTTCCAGTTCATTTCTATTTTCAGTATCACAATAGTGTCATCAGCATAGTGAAGGTTATTGATGTATCTTTCTCCAATTTAAAAATCACACTTATCTTCTTCCAATCTAGCTTCCCTTAATATACATTTAGCAATTGATGTACATAATGTACATAAATAAGAATATAGTATATAGCATTGTGTCACACTTTTCATGACTTAGAGTCACCCTGCTCTAGCTAGCCTAATTTATGTAGGCTTTCTTATGAGAACAATTGAGATGTTTCAGGATTATCTAAGAATAGTACACAAAATTGTCTGCTACAACATGTTATCTGTCAATGACGTCTTCAGTTTCAACCACAATAATATGTGGGCAAAAAATCGATGCAAACTCAAGATAAACCGCTCCAAACTCAATTGCACAAAATACAACTTCAGCAACAGAGTGGTCATCACCTGGAATGTTCTACCTAACTCCGTTGTTACAGCCTCAAACCCTCACAGCTTCAACCTCAAACTGTCTACCGTGGACCTTACCCCATTCCTAAGAGGTCCATAAAGGGGGCATGCATAAGTGCACCAGAGTGCCTACCATCCATGTCTTATTGTCCCCATTTACTTCCTTTGTTTATGTTTATACCTATACCTGTTATCTTGTACATGTTCGACAAACAAAATAAATAAAATAAAAATAAAATAAAACTACATTTTTCTGAGCACATTCTTGACATGATTAACACAATCCAAGGCCTTTTTGTAATCAATGAAGCATATATTAGCTTTGTTTTAGTATTTTTTGGCTTTTTTCCCAATTATCCAACATGCACCAGTAATAATGTATCATGTTTCTCATATTTTTTAAAGTGATCATAAATTTATGGCATCTCTTTTTCCCTGTGGCCTACAATTTGGTTGGGATGATCCTAAGTATTATTGTGCTGGCACGTGAAATTAATAATCTTGTATGTAGTTTGTATACTCTGTTAAATCTCCCCCTTTGTTTGATATTAGAATATAGACTTACCTCTTCCAATCTGTTGACTACTTTTTTATTCTACAGATTTGTAAAACTTTTGATTAAGATAATTGGCTGTGGCCTGATTTAAGAGGCAGCCCTGACCCATGGTTCTTTGTTGGAATCATCTGTCCATCTCCAGCTCTTATGTGACTGTGTGAATTTTGCTCATGAAATTCTGACCTCTGGACTAGAGACAGCCCTGACTTTGACCTAGGAACTCTGGAATGAATTTTGACTATTCTTCTTCATGCTCCTGTTAAAGCAAAACCACTTGGGCCAGTTTGTTTCAGAGACTTTGTTTTGGTTTACATTCCTTGTCTGCTATTTTCTCCTCAATCCTCTGTAAACTGCTAATTTCCATGTGATGTGTAATTGAAACCAGAAGCAGGACAGTAGCAATGAAACAGTCAATTTGATTTATGTGTACTCTGCCTGGTAATGTCCAGGTGTTCTTTAGGCTATTGAAAGACTCTTAGCAATGAAGAAATCATTAGACTGTATCAAATTAATAAGTCATTTTTCATTTTAATTTTTATCATCTAAACCATATGCTTACAACTTCATTTTCTCCTCAATATTTCCACTTTAGCCTTCCAAACCCCGACCACAAGCAACACAACTTGCTTGCATGTTCTGTGGATTTCAGAGTGAACTTTGCTATAAAACTCATTAACTTCGATTTTTTCCCCCTGCATTAGTAATTGGAGCACAAACTTGACTAATCATCATATTAAAAGCTGGTTCACTAAGTCCAATTATTATTTTTATTTACTGTCTGCATTGTAACCAAGTACTATGTTTACCATAACCTTCCTGACAAGCATCAACATTCTTTATTTATTTATCATGTCCTGAATAATAAACAATATGATTGTCTAACTGAAAGTGTCCCAATCCATTTCAGTTCACCAATGAATAAGGACTCATTTCATCTCTCACTGTGTTGAGCTTTCTCATATTAATATTTCTTATTGTCCATGTTCTCACTATAAAACTATCTTTTCAACTTGGATTGTTTTTCCTTTCATGACAACATCAGCAGCTACATTTTTCAAAAGCTTTAATCTAGCCATATTATAAACCCAGTAAGTGCAGTATGCTGATAACTCTTGAAAGATCTCAGTAGCTTGTTGAGTGCCATCAAATCTGAGGGGACCACCATCCAGCACTATATTGATCAATTTATATTTTCTCTCCTTGTGGATTTTCCTCCCCCTAAAATACAGGGGTGGTTTAGCATTGTCTTCTCCTACATTGAATAAAATTATGTCTTTTCTGCTGTCACTAAAGTGATCATCTGACTCTAGCATCTTCCTATATTGCTGCTGTCCAATACAGCTACCTGACTGATTTAGATGGGCAGTTGTGATGACCTTCATGTGATAGGTGATCCCATTAGGATTGCATTATATAATGAGGCAACACAATAGGACTTGAGTGGAGATTTATAAACTGGAAGCCAAAAATAAAGTCCAGCAGGAACTACTATGTAATATTAAAATCACTATTTTCCAGTATTGACTAAAACTAGTCATAAGATAAACCAGAATATCTGTGCAATTTAAAAAAAATGATGGCTATTAAGCCCAAGCCCACAGATGAGACTCTAAAGTCCAACTGAATTCAATCTTTTATTTGCTTATACCCAACAGACAGAATCTTACCAAACTAAAGCTATAACCTTCTATGCTAATAGATACATCCTGAGAGTTTCTAGAATGTGGCTATCCTGAAGCACTTTCCTTTTCTCCCCTCCAGCTCAGAACTGTGCAGTCTCTTTGTCTAGATCTCTTTCTGGGAAAGAGAATTGGCAAAATCCCCTTTCCCTCCTGCTGCAGGTGCACTATTCCATCACAATAGCTGAACCCAAATGGATGACATCCAAAGTGGATACTAGACAAACCTCTTATTTAAATACCTTATTGAATGCATTATTCCAAATTTCAAGTAACAAACAGTCCAAGAATTCTGGATAGAAATGCACAACCAGACAAGTGCATGCATTTCTTTTGGTCCACATTGTATGAAAACTTTAGATATGAAAGGGTAAGGAACAAGAATGAAACAGGTAGCTGATCAAAATGGTATATGTATTGCTACTTGCTTATTGACAGGGATCTTGCCAGACTAATGCACTCACTACAGAAACTATTAGATAAGCACTGCAAGGTTTATGGAGCATCTGCTTTCCATTGCTTCCTCCTTCTCAGCGATTCCAGGCTAGCCAGGCTCTCAATCCTCCCCTCCCTTCAGCTCCACATTCTTCCACAGAAAGCATCTGGAGGGTAAGTATAAATAGTGGAATAAGCATAATTTGTCATCTTTGTATAGGTTGATCTGGTTGGCCTGTTCTCTTGACCTCTGAAAGAACTTTATTAGAATGAGTCATCTTCACAGAACTGTCACATTTGTAATTAAAGATAATAAATTCTAGGCCAGTTGTTAATCTCCAGGGACAAACCTGAATTGAGTCTTTTTATTTTGGGTCAATAAACATTAATAATATATATATATATGTTTTAAGATAGGTAGTGCAAGCTTTTCTCCCTAGACTGAGAGCTGCAGTTTTCAGTGGAATTCTTGGTGGGCTCTCCAACCATAACCAAAATTCAATTTCAATTAGTTCAACTTAACATAATGTAAATAAATAAATATACAGTAGATGATTGATCCCTGCCCCAATTCAGTGGTAATTTTGGGAGGAATATGGGGTTCTACATGGAGTCTCAAGTTATGTATCCCGTTTAAAAAAAAGATTTGTATGTCCCAAGCCCATTATCCTTACTCTGGGACTGAGTAAGCTTGCCTTTGATACGTGCCTAATGCTGCATGAAGAGAGATGCTTTAAAGCGCTGAGAAGGCAGACTTCAATGTAAGACAGCTTTATTTTGTTTGGTTGGTCAGAAGTTTTGTTCTAGGAAGTAATAATATGCTTAGCTGTTTGGAAAAATAAATCAACAGGAGATGTTATCTACTGTATGCCGTGGCCATGGCCTCTGCATAAATGTCAAGGGCAGAATTTTAAATGTGTCACTTCCCACCCGCTACCCCCTCTGTGCCTAGATTCTTAATTTATAGCCCATTTTCATCTTGGTGCTATCTCAGGAGGTGCTGGCACTCATCTTCCTGAGATTTCCCTCCAAACTATCCAGTCTGACAGCATAATTTACTGTACTTGCCTCACAAATGTCTCCAGAGCCTGAGAAAACACAGATAACCAAGCTTGAAAAGGATACAAAACAACCAAAGGGATGTGGCAATGCTGCCGGAAATAGTTCTTCTCCCCACCTCCATTTTCATCTTCTGGAGTTAAAAGCTAGTTGACTTACTTCAAATTGATCACCTCCTTTGTAATTGGGGTTAGAAGTGATGCCCTCATTAATGGTCATGGAATTTAAAAACAAACCAAATGGGGTTCAGGTAACCTACATTAGAAGTAAGTTGTCTGCTCAAACAGCCAATTCTGGTTTCCCACAAGAGACAATGGAGGGAGGAAATAAAGATGATGGTTGTGACTTTACAATTGAAGCCTTTTGTTATGGGCTCTCATCTGGACTTCTTTGACAGCTACTTTCTCTCTATCATTTCCATACTTGTGATCCCATCATCTCCAATCCTCTTAAGTATGAGCTAGCAGGATGCTGCAGCTGCCAAAAAAAGAGCCAACAAAGTCCTAGCCTGGTCAACAGAGGGATACATCAAGATCTGCACTAGTGAATCCACACTTGGAATCCAGTTCTGATCACCATGATACAAAAAAGATGCTGACACCTAAGTAAGAGTATAGAGAAGAGCAAAAAAGGTGATAAGGGATCTGGGGGCTAAACATATGATAAACAGTTAAATGAACTAGGTATGTCTAAAGAAGAGAAGGAATGATACTAGTCTTTCAGTACTTGAGGGGCTATCACAGAGAAGAAGGGGTCCATCTATTCTCCAAAGCACCTGAGGGTAAGACAAGAAGTAAAAGAAAGAGAAATTTCCTCATAGTGAGAACAATTAAATGGTGGAATAGCTTGAATGCAGAAATTGTGGGTGCTCCATCACTGAGGTTTTCAAGAAAAGATTGTACAACCAGTGTTTGATATGGTATAGGGTTCTCCTGTTCAAACTGAGAGTTGGATTAGAAGACCTCCAAAGTCCCTTCCAACCCCATTATTCTATGTTCTACATTAGTGCTGTCCCAGCCTGCCTGCTCATAACCCTCATTCCCCATGTGGCAAATAGGTCCTGATGGACTAAGCCATTAAAGGCTATACTAAGCCTTTAAAAGGTCACCAGAGTTAGAGTCACAATTCAATTTAAATATAGGTTACATTTTATTTACATAATTATCTTATTTGTTTTAATCTTGTGATACATTGATCTTGCCCAATATCAGAATTCTCGTAACAGCAAGAGAATTTTGGCCAGGTTGCAATCTGATAAAATATTTGTCAGCTTACATATTTGTCGGTTTACAAGGCAGCCGAGATCAAAGATAAGATTGCTACAAGGACTACTGGAACTCTATTGTTGCAGGGCATAATAACAGAATCTTGAAAGCCTGCCAGAGATTCTGTCTCTCCAACCTCTTAAAGAGAATTGAGGAAGGACAATTTTTAGTTTCTACCTCACTATCTCCTCCCTTTCAGAGCTAATCTAGTATTTACCTAATGACCATTGAAGGCCTTCTTCAAGGCCAACTCATATACCTCTACTGTATGATTTAAAGTAAGAAGTTAAATGCCCCTTTAGTGTATGGAAATAAAGAAGTTAATAATTTCATTTTCTTGTCATAATAAGAATGACACATTCATAGCTAATTTTAAGGGTTCTTTGTATGCCACATAGCACAGGTGCTGCCACATGCTCTCCTCTTCTCTATGATGAAAACCAATTATAGGCAGTCCTCAACTTACAACAGTTCATTTAGTCACCATGTTAATCTAAGTTATGATTAAATTTACAACACTGAAAAAAAGTGTCTTATGATCACCTTTTGCAACTTTCTGACCAGCAAAGTCAATGGAAAAGCCAGATTCACTTAACAACTTATTACTAACTCAACGGCTGCAATGATTCACTTAACAATGGTGGCAGGAAAAGTAATAAAATGGGGCAAAACTCACATAACAACTGTCTTGATTAGCAACAGAAATATGGGGCTCAATTGTTATCCTAAGCCAAGGACTACCTGTATACCCTTTTAGGAGTAAATTACCAGTATTCATTCTTACTTCCAATAAAGTAGATAGACTAAGCCAGAAAAACTTATAGGACCCAAATTTGTTTCCTATTAGCAACATTTTGACCCCACATTTAACCTAGTTACTGAATGAACCATTCTTACAATATAATGAACCATAAACTAATCAAATGGCCTCAATTTACACAGCAATCAGAGCCATTAAAACCTAACTAATGTTAAAAGTAACTAAGCTTAGCTTATGTGGAAATGCAGTTACTAAGTAATTAAGCAATCTAAGGTTAGACTAATCTTCACCCTATTTTTTTTTAATCATAGACCTGAAGGAAGTTTAACCTGATCCTAATTTTACCATAACAACAATGCAAATATGGGAGCCATAGTAGAGAGCTGCTGAGAGATCTAGAAGGGTTATGATGATTGCATCACCTGCATCCTGAATTTTGCAAAGGTTATCTGCAGGAGCAATTGATGCTACCTCAGTACTATACCCAGGACTGAACAAGATCTGATGCCAATATATTTTGTGAATCTATAAATGCACATTTCTCATTTGCTATAGACATATGATCTGGACCTGATTATCTACATCTACACCCCTTCAGTTGAAAGTAATTCTGCCAAAACACTTTTCTCCAAGATGTTTTAGCTAATTCGGAATCGTCAGTGCATGCAACGAATTTGATGGTTTCATCCAAGATGTACCACTTTTCACTGACGACTACAAAATTTAATTTGCTATTGCATTGGCTAATTATCCCACTTTCTTGGATATTGTAGAAATGATTGCAAGCTTTGTACCTGCCATCAAAGTATAATAGTTTCACCGTTTGTAATATTAAGTCTGAGAGTTTTTAAAAAAAACAGTTTGATCTTTTAAAAGTGATATAATTTAAAAGATTGATGCAACACTTACATTGGCCTAAACTCAGCTACAGCAGTTTTACCTGGAAAGTAACTTAAGCCACCTTAAGCCACCAAGATTCAGGGCATATAATCAGTTAAAATGCTTACATAATTTTAATGGAGTTTAAAAAAAAAGTTTTATGGTAACATGCATTTATTTTTTATAATTCCTATTTTAAAAGCAGTACTCTAACCTTTTAAGTCATTTATCATTATATATCTGTATTAGGATCATCACCTGTGCTTTGAAAGAGGATTTATGCTTTTGAACTTTGGGTGTTGGAAAAGACTCCTGAGAATACTGTGAACAGCCAAGAAAACAAAGCAATGGATCATCAAACAAATCAATCCAGAGCTCTGATGCAAATCCCACATGACCAGATTCAAATTATTCTTATTAGAACCCATTATGCAAAGATCTAGTTCTCTCTGTAGAAGGATCTAATGCTGGGAAAGGTGGTAGGAAACAGAAGATCATGACCAGCAACAAGATGGTTGGATTCTGTGGTGGGTTCCACTTATCTTCTCTACCGGTTTGCGCTTGCTTTGTTCGCATCCAGTGCTTCTGCGCATTTGCAGAACCTTCTGCACACGTACAGAGCGTCCGTGATGACGTCCAGGTGGGTGGGTGGAGACTCCCGCCACCACCAGTCCCGATCCGGGGCGAACCGGTAGAAACCCACCATTGTTTGGATTCAATTATGATGGTGATGGATGCACTGTTGGGTGACTGGCAAGACCTGCTTAGGGACAGATTGTCTTGTAGAAATATCTATGTGATTGCTGAAACTCAACAACAACTCAATGGAGCAATCAAACAATCAATCAATTTGGTTCCCTATGAAAAGTGATTTTTTTCAACATGGACATCATCAAGGAATCTTACAAATGTTTACATACATATACACATATATAAATGTGGGTGTATGCGTGTGTGCATGCGTGTGTGTGTTGTTTTCTTCAGGGTAAAAACATTATGCAATGCACAGAAATGTGTACTGCAAAAAAAGAGTAAGCTAAAGAAACTAAAGGCATGAGATAAAAAAGGAAAACAAATCTAAATGTAGTTTGTACCAACGCCATTCACTATGCTTATTTTGTCCCTACAATTTGCACACCATTTGTCTTCCTTTTAATTTTTTTTTCTAGGACATTACATTGACAGTAGTTGTTTTATTTCACTTTTTGATAGATTAGTAGCATTTCCATACAGATCTCTAAGATATTCTTTTCTCATTTCTTCCCAAATAGTTTTATCACTTTTATTTTGAATTTTATTTGCTCTACTGGAAACTCCTGTTTAGCTCTCTTCAACATCTTATAAAACATTTATAAACATTTGCATCAAAACCCTTTGCTTTTTTTCTGTCCTCTTAATCTTAACTACTTATTCTTTTATTACACTCTTCACCACTATGTTCATTATATAATATCCTTTCCCCCCAGCAATCATTCTTTTATACACATTTTCCCATCATTTACAACCTCTTTATTAGTCTACCAAGCATCTCCTTTCATACTTCCCAATAGCCTAATACTTCTATGGCATTTTGTAATATAATTAACAATCTTTGTACTCTGTTCCAAGCAGCTTACACATTTTATTATGTTACACATATTTTCCAATAATTCTGCTGGAAGATTAGTCTATTTTCTAATAATTCTTTACATAGAACTCATGTTTTCTCTTTCTGTAGTCATTTTCATTCTATTCACTCCTTTTCTAGCATGTTTATTTTCCTACAATACCGTCTTTTGACACTATCAAAAATTATCTGTCCATTCTCGGAAACTCTTATCACTCTCTTCTTCTTCACAAAGAAGAAATTCATGAATTGTCTCTCTTTTTCATTCTTTCTTTTCCATGTGAAGACAGAAACGGACATGCTTTAAGCCATATACTTCTAGGAAACTTTCTAAGCATATAGTCACCAGTCACTATTTTCATTAATTCTTGAGTCTTTGAGTAGTCTAGTCACTTTTCTGTATTCTATAATCTTGTCCTTTCCAATCCATTCATGTCATTTAACAGAATACATTTTCCTTGAATCTCATTCAGGCAGAATATGTGCTAAACAAACCAAAATAAAAAAACAAATGATTTTTTTACCTAACTGCTTATTGTCACTATGTTTTTCTTAACATTCACTTGAAACCTCCCTCTTGTATAACTTGTGTCAATTCCATCTATTCACTCTATTTCCCCAAGAACAATTTTTACTCTTTTTCTGCATGTCAGCCTTTTAGGTATCTGATAGTTGCTGTTATCCTCAGTCTTCTTTATAACTAAGCATGCTGAGTTCCCATAATCTTTCAGACTTACATTCTATGTCTGCAGTTTAACTACATCATTCAGAATATCAAACACTCAGAAGCAAAACACAATATTATTCATGAGTATTGAAGAACTTCAACAAACATATTATTTGTCTAAATCAAAGCTTTTAATATCCATTTCAGACTAGTTTACAGTGCTAGACTTGACTCAAGGCCTATTAAAACCTTTTCTGTTCTAGGTTGTGATATAAGTTAAAACAGCATGTATTTAAGTAGAATTAAACAAAAAACTTAAAATGGAAAATTGGCCTGACATTTTTATTTTATTAAAATCCTGAGGCAAAGTGCAAGATACTGTATTTTCCTCATCTATTCCACAAATAGATACCAACAGAACGATAGTATCTTAATTCTGAATACAGGGTGCCATATTTGCTTCAGAAACTTTGGGCAGGTTGACTGCATGTACCCTAATTCTCTACTGTCCCTGAAGCATTGGTCTTATTCTTTCTAATGATGAGCGTCGTATGATAGTTACTGAGAAGGCAACACCAGTTCATCTCTAAATGAGTTGTTTTGGGGTGTCTAAGAAGACCTCATTTCATTCTTCGTATTGTGGTAAGATTCAACTGGCTGTCCTGTCTTTCTTTCTTTCTTTCTTTCTTTCTTTCTTTCTTTCTTTCTTTCTTTCTTTCTTTCTTTCTTTCTTTCTT
>JANHFK010005072.1:11257-26577 GCA_036250565.1 Sibynophis collaris | reverse complement strand
TTTAGGTCATAACGAAGGCGGCGTAGTTCTAAATTTTCTAAGCCCAGGATTTCGAGTCTAGTGGCATAAGGTATTTTAAAAGATAATTCAATCTGCCTAGATTTGGCAGCTTTCACCACTTCAGAAGGGAGGTCATCCAATTACCAGGGAAAAAGAAATTACTTTTAGCTGATTTATCCTATGATATACAATGGAGAAACATCAGAATACAAAGTAAAGTGAGCTTTTTGATGTGATTTTCTCACCAAAGTACTTAAGAGATTGTATCTTGTTTTTTTTCCCCCTTGTTTGCACTGATGTATGAATAGGACACTTCTAATCCACAAAGGAGAATTTTGTGTCCTACAAATGTAACTTTTCATACATGCAGCCTACTTTCTCCTCTCATATAATAACTTGACCATAAAACCCATGGCATCTTTTGGGTCAGTCATTCTCTTTCATTAACTGAATTGGATGTATGCTATCTTTATCTCGTAAATGCACCTGTACTTGGCCATGGTCATATGAATATCATTTCCCCCCACCTAACCTTCAATTATTACAATCACAAATTGATAAAATTACAACCACAACCACAAGTCTTTTTTAAGTGGGGAAGGAAAAATGGGATTCGTAATAATCAGATGGATGAACAAAAATCTTTAATGAAAAAATAAATTTCTAAATCTCCCAATCATAGAGAATCACACATTGTCCCCCAATAATAGCATTTTCCTTGTGATGTTGGGTGGAATAGATCCCAAGTAACCAAGCTGTATGGAAAATCTAATTAATTTTATTCTTTCTTTACTATTTTATATGCTCTTCTAATGATATCTGACTCTTCTTGTATTCCTGAATTCAGTAATTTTTTTTTTAATGTATCAGAACAATTAGAACAATGCCTCCCATGTAATGCTTTTGAGTTTTCCTTCTGCTTTGAAGTATTGTCAGGTCTGCCATAGTCAAATGGGACAACAGCCAGGCCAATGCTAATTAGACAAATTGACATTTAGCAAAGAGCTTGTCGCTGTCAGCCTGCATTCACACAATAAAAACAACACATGAGTCATCATCACCAATAACTGCATTGTATCACACTTTAGATCAATATTTAAGACTTTAAAAGCCCATAATGTTGTAACAAATGAGACAGAATTAAAATGCTAGGGTAGAGCTGCTTCCTCTCCTCTCCCATATTCCTTCCTTCATTAGGCAGTTAAAGACTAAATTCAGTCATCAATCAAAGTTTGTCCCTATATCTGCCCCTGGTTCCCTGGATGTAAACAAAGATGTGTATAGTATACTGAAGTCTGCCTTCATTTGTGAAGTGGCATTTTCTTAATCTATATCATTCTCATAGGTTTTTAGAATTTCTTTTGGTGTTTTAAAGCACCAAAAGTTGCTTTAAAGTTGACGTTGATGATAATTCTGATATTGTGTTTTTTCTTGACTCTTTTATAGTCCCTTGTTACCCATGATTCTTGATCAGTAAAAGCCTCTGGAGAAGTTCCCTCATTATGTCTTCTTTGGGGACTTAACCAAAGGTGGTATTCAACTGGTTCTAGCTGATTCGGGTGAACCAGTATAATGGCAGCAACGGGAGGCTTTGCCCACCCGCATGGACGTAATCATGTCCAGTTTTTGATGCTCTGCGTACGTGTGGAAGGAGGTGGCGCATGCGCTCACATTTGCTAACTGGTAGCGAATGCCACCCCTGGACCTAACTAATTTTTTTATAAGCTATGGAATGAGCAGAATGCAGGCAATTACCTTGATCTTGCACCTCCATATATAAGAATTATTTTATCTTTCAATATATATATTGAAAGCACCTTCCTGAACTGAAAATGAATGGTCGAAAAGTACTAAAGAAATACCAGGGTTATTGTTGTGGAAATAAAATGCAGAGAATCCTATTATGTATATTGCCTTGAGCTCTCAAAGGAAAAAAAATAGATTTAATTTAATGGGGTTGATTTTCCTAGATTACTTGAAACCCAGAAGCCAAAGCATTCACATTTGTCTTCACTGAGTAATTTCTGAAAATGAGTGATTTGGAACTTTATATAAGTCGAATGTCTTTAATCTGTGTTCTTATTTGTTGCTGTTGTTACTGCCTAGTAAAGAAGAATTCCACTAAAAAAATATTCAAAATAAGTATTTGATTATTTTTTTTTAATGGCTGAGAATTCTGAAACATTTGAGTAATTGTGAATATCTGAACTTCAGTCTGTGTATAAGTCTATTGTGGTCTTTAGAGAAATTCACCAAGCTCAAATTCTTTAAACATTTAATTCAGATCACTTGGGCTCCCAATGACCAACAGATGAAGGAAATCAGTTCCTCTGTGTCCAGTTACGCCCACAGCATCATGCAAAATGCTGAATATTCAGTTCATTGCAGAAGTTCTGAAAAGATAAATGCACATTAAATCTAGCAGTGTCACTCAGGTATTCTAAAAATCTGCACTTTGATTTATGATAGTGCTTACTGTTACATTAGAATCTTGTCTATTTGCCGGATCAAAAAAACTCTTGACTCTTTGCTTTTAGTGGCCCTTCTCAATATTTCTCTGATGCTGATGAAATTGGTATTTTTCAAAGCAAATGGAATAGCCTTAATTTCTTCTGTATTAGTTCCATCCATTCCGATCTTTCTTCTATCTAAAATGGGAGTTTTCTCAGTTTTACTTTATGCTCTAGTAGATGTTTGAAAAATATTTTAGTAACAGGGCATTAAGGGGATAGAAAGTGCTTTCTTCAGCTACTTATCCTCCAAGTTTTATCTTGAATTTACCATGCAGCACTTAATATTTGATCTGGCCAGAGCACTATCATTAACATCTAATTTCTTTGATGAATAATTGGGTTAACAGGGTGCTTGTTTTTAATGAACAGGGGAAAAGAGCAGATGTGATCATTTATTTATAATTGATTAGAAAAATATGCCTCTGCATAATGCATAAATGTATAGGTCAATGAGTTCAAAACTTTTTGTTACTTTATGGGGATATTTTAAATTTTCAGAATAATTTTGTGGAGATGCTAGTGTGGTTTAAGACAAATATTGTACCTTGATAATCATTTCCCAATATGGAAGCCTCCAAATACATCAGCATTCCCAGTCATCATGGTTTCAAAAGCCAAAACAGATCATTCATGTGGTTCTGAAGGAGGACTAAACCAATCCATATTTAAGATGCCTATCAATGGTTACTAATTCTAATGACTTTATACTCCAGAAATTAAAACAGCAGAGCCTAAGTATTACTTGATAGAGAACAGTGAAATGGAAGTATTATACTCATACTGTTGGAGAGGATTCTTTAGACCAGAAAGTTAAAACTTTAATAGCAATAACACTTAGACTTACATACCGCTTTACAGTGCTTTAGAACCCTCTCTAAGCCGTTTACAGAGTCAGCATATTGCCCCCAACAATCTAGGTCCTCATTTTACCGACCTTGTAAGGATAGAAGGCTAAGTCAACCCTGAGCCTGGTGAGATTTCTACTCCCAAATTGCAGTCAGATGGCGGTCAGCAGAAGTAGCCTGCCATACTGGACTCTAACCACTGCACCACTGTGGCTCATATATTTAATATGTAAATATAAATAAAAGCAGCTTTGACATATGGTTATTTAGCCTCTAAACATGTCTAGGATGTCTACCATCACTCTAGTTATTGCTACTGTTGAACTGTTCTAATAATATCAGGATATTCCACTTCACCCAGCCAATTTTCACTCCTATTTTTTTCACACCCTCTTCATAGGACATTGTTTTCACCCTCTAATTATCACCATTTTTCTTGTCTGAACTCATTGTAGTTTGTCTGAGTCCTCCTTTGAGTATAGTGCTCAAAAAGAAGATAGCACTTGACTGATTCATAACTATATTTTTTAATGATACAACCTAAAAATGCATCTGCCCTTTCTTTTGCAGCCACATAACACTGCTGACTCCATTTTAGTTCGTGATTAATTATAGTTCAAAGATCCTTTTCATAAACAATTTTGTCAAGCCAGCTATCCTACTCCACCCACACTTGTATGTCTGATTATTTTTGATAAAATGAATAATTTTTCATTTGAGGCTATAGCTATTAAATATCATGGTGTTATTTTCTGCCCTTTTCTCCAACTAATCAAGATTGTTTTATATTTTGTTTCTGTCTTCTAAGATATTAGCTAAACCACTCAGTTCTGTATCATCTGCAAATCTGATAAGATTCCTCTTAGTCTTTCCAGTGATTAATGAGTGTGTTGAAGAATAACAAATCCAGGTTTAAACTTTTCTGAATCCCATTCAATATCTCTCTCCTGTTTGATTGTAAACTATTGATGATCACTGGTGTACAAGTCAGTTATGGATCCAACTATTTGTGGAATGTTAATCAGAATGACATAAGGTACTTTGACAAAAGTTTTCTTAAGACCAGGATATGTTATATTCATATCATTCACACAATATATTAACGCAAATTTCTTGTTGTGAGCAAATATTCTACTGTGAGCTTCTGGAAATCATTTGTTGTTTGGCCACTGGATGACTCAAAATGCTTGATCCAATTGGCTTTGGGCTTGTATAGTAGGACTTTTAATGTTCTTGTTGTAGGCTGCTGCTTCTTTTCCAAAGCATCCATGGTCATTTGAATAATGGACTAGATAGATCTGATTGAACAGTGCACTTTTTGTACAAGTCATATGTATTAGGTTGGCTTCTGGCAAGTCATTATCTCATCGTTTTATTTACTAATATGAAAACCTAGCCTGCAAATCTGTAAGGCAGATGGATGCAATAATTGTTATGATTATATCAATGAGAGCAGTACTAGAAGAAATTAATATTCCTAATATGAATCATTTATAACCAATTTGCGATTAAACCTTTCCCCTTTAAATATCTCTCTCTTATTCTGTATTAAGGAAAAAAGAATAAAACCTTATACCTTTTATAACAACAACAACAATAACAACAACAGCAACAACACCTGTTGCACTAGTTAAGTTCTTCTAGTACTAATGTCCTCTGTGAGTTGGATGTCAACTCCCACAATCAACAAGCCTGATCGACACAGAAGATGTTTGAAATCTAGCTTGTTTGGAGGACATAGAATTAGGACAAGGCTGCCCAAATGATACTATACAGAGGTTTTACACACCACAACATCCACAAACACTAATGTGAATGATAGCAGTTTAAATCTAAACATATGTTTAGATTTTTGTTCATTGATTTGCCAAGGGCCAGGGCACTGATCAGGTGTCCAGGCAATTTATTCTTTTGGATCCAGAGACAATAAGCACACCAGGGAATAAAGACATTTCAAATGTTATTATGAACTCAAGCAAACAGACTGAAAAGCATAACATAAAAAGCATACTTACCCAACAAGATAATACCTAAATCTTTTACAAGCTGTCGGGAGCTCCTTAATAATGACACCAGAGATATCCGAGGGTGTTTCCACAGTACCCAGTGCTGGTTTCTGGGCAGAAGTATCCAACTTAAAGGCCAATCAAACTGGTACCATGACTTCATAGCCCAGGGTTGAAATCCAGCAGGTTCTGGAGAACCGTTAGTGGAAATTCTGAGCAGTTTGGAGAACTGGTAGGGGGAATTTTGAGTAGTTTGGAGAACCAGCAAATACCACCTCTGACTGGCCCCAGAGTGGGGAGGGAATGGAGATTTTGCAGTATCCTTCCCCTGCCAGCCCACCATGCCAAGACCACCAAGCCACCCCATGTCTACCAAGCCACACCCATAGAACCAGTAGTAAAAAAAAATGGATTTCAACACTGTCATGGCCCTCCTTTTATGGTTGTGAAATGGCAATACCTAATTTTGACTGGAATGAGAACCAAAAGTCTGAGATTTTCACAGATTAGAAATGTTTGGCAGTTTTGTGAAGATTTTCCTTCTCTCCCTCTCCCTGCCTTTTCTTTTATACAGCAAGCGAGTGAAAAACAGAGTACTAAATTGAGTACTAAACTTTTATACTTTTCTTAATATTAAGGAGAAATCAAAATATTTTACTGAACTCCTCAAAATACAACGATCTTCCATATTGCCACCATATCCATCTCTGAATTAGATGACTATAGAAGATTAACATTTTACCTATACAATTCTGTTCTATTTTGTTCCAAATGGTACTTTTGCCTAAATGTTTCCTGTTAAGTAAGCTGATTGTCAAACTCATTTTTAGAGTTCCGTCATGTCATACTCACAAAACTAAATTCTAGAATTGGGTTACTGTAAAACCTTTTGCAAAATTCAAACATGAAGGCTGTAATTAAAGCCATTGTTTCCCCATGTTTAC
This sequence comes from Sibynophis collaris, assembly GCA_036250565.1. NCBI lineage: Eukaryota > Metazoa > Chordata > Lepidosauria > Squamata > Sibynophiidae > Sibynophis > Sibynophis collaris. Next base: position 20,269 of record JANHFK010005072.1, on the reverse strand, counting down.
AATAAACATTATGCCATTATGTCATTTATGTTATTCTATTGGTACAATAAATATTTGTCTAAATTAATATGAAATTGCTTGGCCTCTTCAGGGACTTTTTTTTAACTGAAATATATAACAATTTCTTTCCTTCCTTTTCGTTGTTTGGAAATTAAGCAGCTTGAAGTTTTCTGGCAAATTTTCAGAGGGATATAGTGAATGCAGTGGGCTGGGAAATAGGGCCAAATGCAAATTTCATGGACTCCCAAGGGGATGGGAAAAAAGAAAAGATGTTAATGCAATTACTGCTGATAAAATTCTGTGTGTGGGAGAAAAATTAGCACATAATCTCAGGTTCCTTCATTACAAGCATGTTAATTACTCAACAAAGTTATTCTCTTCTAATGAAAGGGCTAAAAAAAATTAAGAACTGTTGTTCCATTTAATTCAGAAAATGCATACTGAGGAAGGGTGGACAAAAATGTTAATTTGATGCCAGTGAAAATCAAGATAAAGTTCTATACTTAGGGAAAATTAGCTCAAATGAAAGCTAATTTCATAATATGGAAGCTAAGGTTTTAAAGAACTAAGCACCACTATCCAATGGCATAAATCAATTGGGACTGCAATTGATTCATCAAAGAATTGAGAGAGGCTATTGACTTTAACACCCCACTCAGTGCAGGAATTGAAATTAAAATATTCCAGAGAGAGTGGTCTCTATTTGAATGAATCCACAGAAGAGAAGCCAGTACCTCTCTGGGTAATTGAGTCACTTTTCAAACCCATCATAATTTTAAGAGCCCCCCCCCCAACACTCAGTTGTTATTCTCTGTCCTGAATTCTGTAAAGATAGAGAACAGAGTTTCATCTTCTTGTGACCTCCTTGTATATATTAGAAGAGTGCCATAGCCTCTTTTAATTTTTCATCCTAGAATTTAGCTTTGGTCCCCAATCATGCTCACTGCCTTTCTCTAAACCTGTTTCATTTTTTTCTAAATCCTCCTTAAATTGTGGACATAGTACTTGAGGTGAAGACTGCCCAAAGCAAAATAAAGTGGATTGATTACTTCCCATGATTTGGAAATTATATTTCAGTTGACACAGCCTAAAACTGTATTTGCTTGGTTTTTTTCAGTAGCAATTTACACTGATGGTTCATACTCAGTTTGTAAAAAACTATTAGGTTATGTTTTTTCAAAGTCCTTCCAGGCCAGATATCCCCCATCTCATACTTGTGGGTTTGATTTGCATATCCTTGATGAATAATTTTGCACTTATCTCAATTAAACACATTTTATTGCTATTACTGTCAAGATTGTTTTGAATTTTATTTCTCTCTTCTGGCATATTCACTGAGCATGTTTGGCATATTCAGTGTCCCAAACAATTTTGTGCCATCTGCAAATCAGATGAAGATTCCAATAAAAATATTAAAAGGAGAGCCAGGACCAATCTTTGTGGCACTTCACTCAATGCTTCTCTCCAGTGTGATGATAAACTATTAATGAGCATACTATGAGTATGATTTTGATTCAGCTTTGCATTATCATGCCATCCTGTGCCATTTAATAAACTTGCTCATCAGCATCACCAATCATCCTCTCTCTCAAGTTAACCCACCTGACAGGGTTGTTGCAGAGAAAATAGGAACCAGGAGTATTAGAAATGTTCTCTACCTTGAGTTATACATCAAAAAGATGGGAAATTATTATCATTAGCAAAACCAGAATTCAAAAAATCATCAAATGATTCAAAGCCCTAATAGTACAAAGAAGGAGAAGAGACAGTAGATCTTCATCACAAGAAGATTGCACAACAACAGAAGTCACCAAAATGATCCATTGGAGCAAAAGAAACTGTAGAATTGAAGTACCAATACTGCAATATCAGAGGAAAGTGGAATAGAAGACAAAGAATTGGGGATCATAAAGGATCAAGATCTGAAAATTGAAGTGAAAAGATATGGCATAAACCAGCAGTGGTGGTTCCACTGGTTATCCACTGGGTGCCAGACCAAAAGGCCTTCAATGACACTTAGCAAATTCTTAGCAAATTCTATCATTCCTTCTCTTAGCTACTGTTTCAAAAGAAAGTTTTGAAATGCACCACAGACTAATTGCTTTACCATTTCAAAATTAACTCTCTGGCAGCAATAGTGTTTTTTCTCTTAATATAACCATGTGCATATTAGAATCCCCAAAGAGTTAATCAAGAGCTTTAATTAAATTTAGCTAGCAGTCTCTTGTGGTTTTCACAATCTTGATCATCTTATTGCTCCATATTTTCTCCCTTTGGAAATATACAGTAAATAAAAACAATCTTCCTTCTTCCTCCTCAGGATCCTGAATCCCATAGGATTCTGCATTTCTTCGGCAGTTTGAAGGTTTAAGCTCCTCTTTTCTTGCTAACCATTTTTCCTTCTCACTTCAAAGCCTTCCTCCCAGTTCTTTAGCCCATTTCAGCTTTCTTTCCCCCTCTGAGAGACTCCGTGGGTGTGTGATATTTCAGGTCTTTCCAAGACTCAGATTATCAAGCACAAATACCCCTTTATCTCTAAAAGAATACTTATCAGGATAGCAGACACTATTTCTCCACTCTGTCGAAAAAGATAAAGTGCCATCACAAAGGAAAACCTTGATCTTGAATTTGCCAATCAACAATTAGCAACTGGACAGCAGTCTGAGTGGGTATAAAAGGTGCCCACTCAGTTTTCTTTAATATACTAAGTGCAAAGAATAAAGAAGATGACCTTGTTGGAGAGCGGGAAGATCTGTTACCAAAGCAACAAACAAGGGAAATATTGCTGAAGTCTAAATTATGGGGGAGGATTACAAAAACATCTCTCACACCCCTAATTTGATGGAATATAAAAGGGAAGGAGGGAAAGCACAACCAGATTTGCAAGTTTATCTCACTATACTCAGCCTAAATAAAAATCATGGTTTCTCCATTGATATTTTCTTGGCCTGACAGACAGTAAGTTACACATATTTTCTTACCTTATAATTTACTGTGGTATAAGTCATGATAGCCGTGTTCCAATATCTCAGGGGTTGCCACAAACAATAGGGGGTCAAACTATTCTCCAAAGCACCTGAGGGTAGAATAAGAAGCAATGGGTAGAAACTAATCAAGGAGAGAAGCAACATAGAACTAAGGAGAAATTTCCTGACAGTTAGAACAATTACCAGTAATCAGTGGAACAACTTGCCTCCAGAAGTTGTGAATGATCCAACACTGGACAAGTTATAGAGTAATTTGTCCTAAGTAAAATTAGTAGATAAATTTACATATAACTACATCATCTTTCTGATCTCTTAGGGTGATGTCATCTTGGCTTATGTATTTAATTAATTATTCATTTGGATGCTATTCTTGGTTTTTTCAGGAGTTCAGGGTAAGGTGCATAGCATTCCCATTTGGACTTTAGTTAAAAAGTCAAGAAATGATTTCCCAGGGTTTTGAACTGCATTGGGCTTAATGACTGGCCCATATTCATCCTGGGAAGTTTTATGGTTGAGAGTTCACTTAAATATTAATTTCCACAGCCCTACTCTAGGGATGGAAACCCAGCTGAGCCTTGTGAAAAGCTTCAGCCAGCCAAGGTCAACTGAGAACCTGTGTCCTAAAAAATATACAAGCACATAATTGGACCTTTACCAGGGATGGCTGGGTGAGCATTTACTTTGTATTATTTGCATGGGAAAACCTCAGATTCAGCTTACGCTACTTCTGCAACCACCTAAGCTTTAGTAAAGTAAACTCTTGGCAAAGACAGAAGACCAGGTGTCTTTTTTTGCTACATGAGTGGGATGGTTGACAGTATCATGCTAATTCTCATATCTATATGGTCATCTTAAGACCAGTGCATAAGATTATTTGTTTTGGTCAGCATATGATATAGATTGGAACAGTGATGGCTTCATGAATAAGCAAGCATGTTATTTTGCCTGTTTATTCTTTCCTTTCTTGGAAAAGCATGTACAAAGTCTTGTTTCAAAATATTTAGGATCTTACTTGCAGTATTAGAGCACAGGCAGCAAAGGTCTTTCCAAGCAAACTAAGAGCATGTACATACTATTTCAACTATTTTATTAGATAATATCTTATAAGCGCAACATCTCCCCACCCAAGCCTGCTTCACATTGATACAATATACATACTAGAAGCAAGAAAAGGATGGGGACTGGGAGAGTACCATTCTCCTTCATTGGCTCCCACTAAAGTTGGGAGATACCAGCAATCTCCTTGTGGGAGAATCTTGACTTCCCAATGCCACATTCTCACTTTTATGCTATATACAGATCATGATGCCTGTGTTGATTTTTACAACATTTTTTAGTTATGTCCTGGCCTTGTATCTTTCCTTCCTGTTTTGATTTGTTGCATCTTTTCTCAAGGAGTAAACAATTATTTATTAGTACTGGCCATGCAATCGTAATGAATTGATGTTTCTGTTAGTTTGCTTCTGTTTATCAGCAAGAAACGGTGCCAGTTCATCATTTAGCTTTATCCCTTAACTTTTTTATCTTGTTCTTATTCTTGCTCTCCTTTTTTGATCAGCTACTAATAGAAGGATAGCTGTAGAGCATAGAAGGATCCAGAGATAAAATAATAAAAGGATACAAATAGAGTACAGAATAAAGAATGCATATATGAATATATTTCATATACTTTTCTTGGCTTGTCATATCCTTTAATTGTGGGTAACCTTTCTTAATGAGAAATCAGAGGAAATTATAATGAGGATATGTTTGCCTCAGTTATCTATTAGTAATGTGGCAATCTTGCTAGCAGATCTTTTGGTCCAATACAAATTAGGTAACTAATTAGGCAGTGGTAACAAAAGGCAGACTTCCTTCCATCTTCTAAGGCATACAAATTAGAACCAGAAACAGCAAATATAAATAATTTCCCTTAGCCGTGGGAATCATATGTTCAGAACCACATGGTAGCTATTTCTTCCATGCTAAAAACCTTTTGGTTGCTCACGCAGTGAATTGCTCTATTCAGCTTTTCAAAAGTTGCAGGTCCCTGATGATTACCCATAATGAAAGATGTATGAAGGCTGATTGGCTGAAGTATATATCACCATAAACCAGAAAATGGTATCTGTTGGGTTTGGCATATTGTATTGTGTATGCCCAGATGACTACTCTTTATAGCAGAGATAATATAAACCTAATCAATCCGAGTCACATTTTAGTATCACATTTTAGGAGCAAGAAGAGAGAAAGTATATATTCAAATGCCATTCAGGTATAATCAACACAGTAGGTCTAATATAATGAAACAGGACCAGCAAAAAAATAAAATAAAATAGCAGCATGGTTTGTATACTTACCATTATAGATAGACCTTACTTAACAGTAAGCTCATTTGGACCAGAAACTTCATTGTTAAGTGATATGGTTATAAATTGAAAAACCATGTAACCACACCACTTGGTGATGGCAGTTCCAGAAGACCCAACTGCCACCATTAAGAAAGGACCACATGGGTCATTAAGTGTGAATCTCACATGACTGTGATTTGCAACCTCCTATCGATTTCCCTGTTGTCTTTGCTTGTCAGAGGTTGGCAGGGTGATTACAAATCACAATCATAGAGAGAACTAGATTCTGTTTTCCAGTTTCTAGCCTTAACCACTGCACCAAACTGGCTCTAATACAATACTACTAAAGCAGTTACTCAAACAAAATGTATAGTAGTTAGCAATGTAAAATCCAAGAAATAGAACATACCAGACATTTGATTATATACATAGAATATGTGCATAAGGAAAACTAGTCAAGATTTAACTGTACAGAAGAACCAGGTAGTGTGAGCTAATTATAATATTTCAATCCAATTTCATAGGATTGGTTTTCTGAGGATAATCTGAGGATAGATTCTCCCTCTCATGATGCATGCTGCCTTTATTGCCCAATGAGAGATGGTATACAAAAGTTGTTGTTGTTGTTGTTGTTGTTGTTGTCGTCATCATCATAATCATCATCATCATCATCATCATCAACAACAACATCCTCCTCCTCCTCCTCCTTAAAAGAAGAAAGAAAAAAATAAAGGGGAAGCTATTTCAGAAAATATATTCCGGTAATCAAAATCTATACAACTCAAGGACATTTGATCAAATATCTTGAAAAAACTATTTCTTAAGTCTTGGTAAAAGAAAAGAAAAAAACTATTCAAACTTTGACAAAAATACATATCAATAAGCCATGACTGCACATCAGGCTTTGCATCTGTCTTCCTGATATTGCATATTTTTTTAAAAATGACTTTAGTAGTAACATTTGTTTCTGCTTTTGTGACAGTTCTCCATCTGTCTGTTTCTGCAGCCACTTTAGAGGTAATACAGCACATGATATGAGATATAAGTGCAACAATGCACTAATCAACTGTCATGCTTGTTACAATGCAATGAGATCTTTGATCTTCATGCTTGAGAGAACAGCTCAGCATACAATTTGGAAAATACATATGTCCTCGCAGCTAAGGTGTCAGTAGCTTAGGGGCCAAAACCCTGAGATCTGCCTTTCAAAGGCTTTTCCTGTTGCATTGAAACAAAGGAAGTTTACCATTGTAGAAGACAGCCTGGACAGCCTATGGTATATTTTCTTTCATTAACCATTTTCATGCATTCCTTGTTCAGAAAGCCCAAAAAACATTCCTGTGCAAAGTCCTGATTAATCTCAAAAAGATTACCATATTTTTTGGAGTATAAGATGCTCTGGAGTATAAAATGCACATTAGTTTTTGGGGAGGAAAACAAGCAAAAAATCTGCCTCTGCTTACCAGCATCCATCGGTATTCATCTGGCTAGCATCCTTGCAGCAAACAGCAAACAGACTGGTCAGCTTCAGCACGTTATCGCAGCCTGATTCAGCATGAGCAGCTGATTGGTGATTGGATTAGCCTCCCGGAATACCACCAATCAGCTGTTCCAGGCTGTGGGGATCACCACAGCCCATCGCTTCCCATGTGCATCACGTTTTCGGCCTCCCACACGCCGTTTTCGGCCTTCATGTGTCACATTTTGACTGGTTCCAAGCATCAGGGATTGCCACCACTGCCACCACTGATCCCCGCCGCTGGGAACTGGCCAAAAACGTGATGCACGGAGGCCGAAATTGCAACACATGGAAGCGGCGATCAGCAGCGATATGCTGTGGTGATCCCCGCAGCTTGGAACGGGTCTAAAACGGAGTGTGTGGAGGCTGAAAACACGACATGCAGAGACCAAAAACAGCCAAAGTGTGGGGGCTTGCAGATGGGCAGAGCTTCAGCAACATTCAGTGTATAAGATGCACCACAATTTTCAACCACTTTTGGAGGGGAAAGTGTGTCTTATACTCCAAAAAGTACGGTAATTCTTCAGAGGACAGGTTTCTTTTTCTTGTACCCTCATGTCCTACAGTGGCTATTATTAAGACTAATGTGTATTTCAAGGACAGTACAGCTTCTTCCCATTCATTCATGTTAGTGAGATGTGTGAGTGAGATTAGGAGGCAATGGAATATAAAACCCTTTCTAACCATCTAATTGCAGAACCATCTTGGCAGACAGTGTTGAGAATGCTTGGCACAGGGCAATGGCTTTCATTCTGTCTGAATAGAAATATAGAATTTAAAGAGAATAATCACTAAACAAAATCCAGTAGTGTTGGCTCTTGCCCTGAACAGACTAGAGCAAAAGAATTGTCTTGGAAGATCAGGTTAATACTCTTCTGGTTCTGTATGTTGTGTTTTCCAATGGCCAACCAGATATATTCAGAAATCTCACAATAGGACATGTAGTCAATAACCTTCTGCAATTGCTCTCTAACAATTTGTATTTAAACCATGCTTCCTTCAGTTCAGGAAGTTGTAAAGTAGTCAAGATTATCCTCCATGAATTTGTCTAGTCTCTTTTTAAATCAGCGGCCATCACAATACCTGATGGCAGCAAATTTATCAGCTTTAACTCTGCATTGTATAGGAATTAATTCATTGGTCTTCTAGCTTCTTCCACTGAGTTTCAATAGGTGAGCCTATTTTTTATTACGTTAGAGAGAGAAAATTCTGTCTGTTTCCATTTTCCACAATATGCATGATTCTCTATGTCTATCAGATCTGAACCCTTGGCTTAAAAAAAACCCAATAACCCCTAAATTCTGCTTCTTTTTCTTTCTTCTGGAAACTTTCTGAGGAGCAATGGAGCAATCACTTGGCAGTAAATAAGATCTCTGTTTCCATACTCAACACGGCAACTTGAAACATGTACTACAGACTTTCTTATGCATGAATGGCTGAATATGGGATCACTATTATGAAATCCATTGGTTGGTATCAATATTGTGGATCCTTGCATTAAAATTTTCCATGTGGATCTTAACTTTTGCTGTAGTCACAAATTTTCCTGGTGCTGTTCATAACAACCAAATTAACCATCCTTCAATCCTTGAGTTGGCAAAAAAAAATCCAAACTCAGTTGAGGTATAAAATGTGTTGCCCTTTCTGGTGATCCCTAAACTGCAGAAGACCAATGCCAGGTAATGGTGCTGCCCTTGGTTGTTGTTGATGATGATTATATCATTCAATTGTGTCTGACTCTTGGTGATTCTATGGGCCAAGTCTCTCCATGTCTTCCAGTCTTACACTACTTCTTAAGAGTTATTCTATGCTCTGGCTGGTATTATCTTTGATGGTATCTATCCTGCCAACTCATAAAGCATTCCTGGCCTACTCTCAAGTTGCCATAGGCAGGAGGGGGAAAATGCAACACGGCAGCAACCAGAAGAACATTCCTTGCATATCTTTCTCAAGGCTGCATCCTAGGTTACCAAAGCCACCTGGAGAGGTGTGTTCTCTATAGCCCGTTATAGAATGGGATTTATGATACACTCTGGGAGGATGGGGAAAAACAGGGTCATAGTTGGGATGTAAATTACGTGGGGCAGAGCTGACTCCACTTGGGTATGTGCTGACATGTTGCTCCTAATAAATAACTGGATTTCTTTTGAAACTTGGCTCAAGGCTCATGAATTAA
>JANHFK010005071.1:345899-357259 GCA_036250565.1 Sibynophis collaris | reverse complement strand
GGTTTTAAATATTACCAAGTCACTTTTATATATATTTTTAAGGGGAGTTTTAAGTATGTTTTATATGACTTTTATCTGACTTGTACACCGCCCCGAGTCCCAACAGGGAGAGGGCGGTATAGAAATAAAATTATTATTATTATTATTAACTATGACCTGGATAATTGAGAATCTCTACAGACACCGAGTCTGTTTGGCCCATCCAGTCCCAACAGCTTCCAGACACTGGAATAGGATGTCCACAGCATCACTTAAAGGGCCTGGGGTAGCGATATACAGCTGGGTGTCATCTGCATATTGATGATATCTCACCCTGTTCTGTGTACGGAGATCCCTGGAGACAGTGGAACTTTGTGAGTTAAAGGTGGTTGTTTTTTTTGGCAGCAAGACTGGAAGGAACAGATGTTCCAGTATCAGTAATTGAGAGGAGAGGAAGAAGCCATAAAAAACCATGCCAAAAATGAAGGGTAGAGAAGGGCGTGGCATATGGTTTTAGATTACAGGAAAGCAGATTTTTCTTCCTATTTATTCAGTTTGCTCAGTCACTCATTCATCATGTGAGTGTTAGGAGCATCTTCCCAATGGTGTTGTATAGTTCTGCTCCATGTCAAACCAAGTGCTTGTTTCATTATTCTTTCCCTGGAGATTGTGTGGGGAAGAACGGACTTTAGTTTATTCCTGAGAAGATTGAGTAGCTATTGATTTTAGGCCCCCTGGATTTGCTGACTTTTGATCTTCAGTTATGAATGGGGTAGCACTCCTCCTAGCAATTTGGGGTCTTCTTGAATTCTCAGCTCCTGCTCTGTTGACAAAAAGTGACAGTACAATGTATTATTCTCTTTTAAACCATTTTGTTTTATTTCACACGGTAAACATAAATAATAATCCATCCCATTCAGTACAAAAAGCATAGCAGATCTGAATCAGCAGATGTATCCATTGTTTAAGGCACTGAGAGAGGGAAATACAGAAACTATAGAAGACAGTGACTCGTTTAATTCAAACACTTCAATTCAAGCCATCTTGAGTCGGACCACCAAATACACTAAAAAAAAAAATCCAAGCTACATTCATAGTAAGTGTATACTGCTTCATTGATTTTGGTTAAATAATTAATTTCCCAAATTGGCCAATGGTCTAAGAATGACAGTGCTTTGGACCACAATGCTTTGTGCTATTAAAAAACCCACAAAACTACAATATCGCTTTAAGAATTTTTTTCTGGTTACAATGTACCAAACAAGATTGATTTATATCTTTAATTGCCTTTGATGGGAGAAATTTTATGGTATTAGAAATGTTAGGATACGATAGTGTACCAAATATATATTTTTAAATTAATGCTACAATAAATTTTGCTTGTACGTTTTTTAAGAAGGAAAGGAGTCTGAGATGATGGTAGAGTAGATGTTTCACAAAATGATCCTAATTTACCTTTTGATTCATTGCATTCAGTTTGTTTGTTCCATTAGTATTTCAATGCTGTTAGAAGGGGGAAAATGAAGAAACAGTAGAGCTGTGTGCATTTAAAAATGATTCAACCTAAGTGCTTTGGATGTTGGGGCAAGCACAACACAAAGGCTCTTAAAGCAGACGCTGACTTGCACAGAAGCTTGAAAAAAGGGGCTGTTTTAATGAGTATTGAAAAATAAAAAAAACGCTGAGCTGCTGTGAAGGTGAAACATTTCTTCCTAACCATTTCTGAAGCATGTGCAAGCCTTGCCAGTAACTGCTGCTTCTTGAATTGATTCCAAGCAATTAAAAGTTCTTATGGGAAATGGAATGCCGTCTTGTCACACGGCAGTGAAACCTTGCTAGATGAAGAAACAAAATGAGGGCAATACTTTCTACTCTGATTCTGGGCAAACATTTTATCCTATTCTGTTGTTCCTATTTTAAATAATTGCAAAATTATTACACGAGATAAAACGTGTAACAGGTATTGTTTTTTCTTTCCTTCAAAATGTATTCTTTTCTTTGGAAAGCAAAAGAATTAGAGAGAACAAAGAAAAATGTGTTGTTGATGAACTGGCAAAAGCATCTTACAGGTGGTAACGATTGCAAAATTTTAGGACAGAAGCATTAATTTTAAAACTGTAAGGCCAATAAAAATAAGGAATAAATGCACAAATAAAAGTTTGCATCCATTTGATTTAGAGCAGCAATATTCAGAGCATGGTCTAGTAATAACTGTGGATCCTGCGCAGTGTACACTCACAAGATTTAATATAAACTTGTTTTCAAGCCATCCTTCATTAGTACCTACACAAAGGAATGCACAATGTGGCAGTGGAGAGGTTAAATGCCTTGTGCACAGACACTATATCCCTAAACAGTGGTTCTAATTATGGGATACAAATTATAGTGGTCCAAAAGGAAGAAAGCAGCAAAGTGTGCCAAAAAGTGGTACTGGATTGTGTCCATATTGTCTTCTACAATATGGGCAACAAATAATTATAAATAGAGCATTAAAAATTTATCTACATTCTAAATATTAAGACCATAACAATATTTAAATACTTTCACAGATTATAAATCCTCTCTGACATGTTTGCTTCCATATTCCACATCTTGTACTTTTGGAGCCAACCACGTGAAATAAATCTTTACTGGATCAACATTCCAGTGTTTATGAAATGATATTGGAACTTGATGGGATAGGAAGTCCTTCGGGTAATCCATTGGGCGAGCCTAGAATTGAAGTAAAAGAGAGAATGAGTTGCATACTTATAAAATATTTTCTTCAATTATAAAGAAGAAGCAAAGATTATGCATTCTTAAATCAGATACAGATACAGCCCTGTGAAGTGGATGACATGATAAGCACAGTAGGAATGTATGGTGTCTTTGTAGAAAATCTGTTCACCCTGACCTTTACAAATGTAGGTCTTTGTGACAAGATGAATTTAATATGGCAGTGAGACAGGGCTGTTATTATTCCAATGAAACTTTGCATATACAATCTGAATGGCTGCAAATAGCTAATGTAACCGCTGTGTATATGGTAAACAAAGCTGTATTTATTCTTTTTAGGAGAAGCATTACTAAATCCCATTATCTGATAACCAATAATGGATAAAACAAATTGTTCTACTGTCAACAAAAGATTACACTCTGAAAGAAAATAGAAAAGCTAAGCGTATTTTTTTCCAGTAAGTTCAAAATATTGTGTTATTTAAGAGAAAGGTATTTTAGACCTGAGAAAGTAGGATAGTGAAATTAAGGGAAGAGCATACTGTAGCTTCTGGCCTTTGAAACAATATAAATTAAAAAATGAGCATTTTATTAGTCTTCCTTATTAAAGTATGGATTTAAATTATACACTTAAGAATAATATTACTTTCTTGTTTAGATGATGTAAAAGGATATAAAACACTCTTTCCCCCACCAAATTCTACAATTTGTCTGCCATGAAAACTGTGGTACTGGATAGTCCATAAGGTACATTGTACTTTATACCATATATTGTATATAGAAATAAATACCGTGTTTCTCCAAAAAGACGACCCACCTTGAAAAGAAGCCTGATCACGTTTTTGAGAGCATGCGATCAAATTAAGCCCCACCCACACCACTAAACCTAATTAAGACCCTGCCCATCCCAGGGTGCAGAAGGTGGGGTGAGGCACACAGGTAAAAAATAAGCTAGGGTGGCGATGGGCGGGTGGACCAGCCCTACTTACCAGGCCTCGCACACCCCGACACCTGCCTTGCCTTCTTCTGCAGCCACTTCTTCTGCAGCCACTTGCCGCCACTCACGTGTGTTTCCCCTGGCCTCCGTTTCACTGTTGGGGGTCTTCCAGAAAGGCCTCTGCAGCCGAGAAAAGGGGTTCCGGATTGATGTGCATGCGGCATCTCCCCGGCCTCATTTCACCATCAGAGGCCTTCCAAAAAGGCCAATAAAAGAGGCTGAAGAGGCCTTTCCAGAAGGCCTTTGATGGTGAAATGGAGGTTGGGGGTGACGTGCACGAGCAGTGGCAAGTGGCTGCAGAAGAAGTCGGCCAGCAGCGGGCTCCTGCTGTGTGCAACTGTTGGTGCCACCACCATGTGCTGAGTTAGTAATTAGACATCCCCCCAAAATAAGACCTGGTGCCTTTTTTGGTGGCAAAACAAATATAAGACTGCTTCTTAATTTGGGGGAAATACGGTAGTACCTTTGCATGATCTTGATCTGAATATATTACTGATGGGAAATAAATGCAGATATTAAATGGTCTGAATTCGACTCAGTGAGATAACTGAGATACCTACACAGCAATTATGAAATGGGTCTTCATCATATTCATATTGTACAGGTTACAACCACAATTGAGCCCAAAATTTCTGTTGCTAAGCGAGACATTTGTTAAGTGAGTTTTGCCCCATTTTACGACCTTTCGTACCACAGACGTTAAGTAAATTACTGCAATTGTTAAGTTAGCAACACAGTGGTTAAGTGAATCTGGCTTCCCCAGATTGCCGGAAGGTCATAACAGGGGATCGCATGACCCCAGGACCAGGGGTGGGTTCTACTTACCTCTGCTACCGGCTTGCAACAAGAGCACACATCCGTGATGACATCCGGGTAGGCGGGCAGAGCCTCCCACCACCATTACTATCGGTTCTAAGATCCGGACAGAACAGGTAGGAACCCATTACTTCCCAGGATACTACAACTGTCATAAATATGAATCAGTTGCCAAGCTTCTGAATTTTGATCACATGACCACAGGAATTTTGCAACCGCCGTATGTGTGAAAAATGATCATAAGCCACTTTTTCCAGTGCCAGTGTAACTTCAAACTGTCATTAAATGAACTGTTGTAAGTCGAGGACTACCTGTAGTAACAATTCCTCCTAAAAGCTTTAAATTAAGTTCCTCATAAAGAAAATAGCACTTCTACACTTAGTTAATCATCTGATTGGTTGATTGAGCAATAAGCCCCATGAAATGAAAACAATGCAACCCTTTTTGAATTTTCTGATCAGATTACTTTAAAAAAATATAAGTTGGTTTACTTTACTTTTAAACCTGGAGGGTCTCTGGTGCTTAATTAGTTGTATGACTATGTATATCTACAATTGATTTATTTTTTTTAGAATGTTGGGCCCAAATTTACTCAGGAAGCATATACATATGCTTGAGTGGTAATTTGACCCTGGACCTCCTTACTTTATGGACATTATACTAGTTGAAGCCCTACCTAGGGGAATTGTTTATTTTATGCATAACTAGGCAACTTAACTACAGGTTGAATTATTAAATATTAGCATATTCATGTATTCGCCCATCATACCGCTTGAGGAAATATTAAAAGAAAAATAATAATGCAGGAAAAAGATTTGTTTCAATTTTATATTTGCCTTTCCTTCCCCTGCAGATTCCAGAGGCTTTTCTTTAGACAGCCATTCTTCTCACATTTGGGGTCCAACTCTTTTCTAAAAAGTTTGGTGAGGAGGGAAAAATGCAGGTCTTGTTTTGTTTTAGTAGCCACTTATAGACTTTGCTTCTCATATGTGGCCACAGACACACTTAGTTGTTATATTGAATTTGTTCACGTAAGATCTAGTCAGTGGTGGTTTCCTACCGGTTCTCTCGGGATCTTGCAAACCAGTAGTAGCAGTGGCAGGAGACTCTGCCCATCGACCCGAGCGTCATCACAGACACTCTGCGTATGCACAGAAGTGCTGCATGTGAGCGAAGCAAGTGCACGCGCGAGTGTGCTCCCATTGCGAACCGGTAGTGAAAGTAAGTGGAACCCATCGCTGGATCTAGTTGCGGATGCCTGGTGGAATTAAGTAAACCGGCAGGGGTGGTTCCTTAAGCAGGACGTGGCTCCGGATTGGTCTGAGCTATAGTACCTCAGAAGGAAACGAACTGGAAACTTTACGTCTTAATTTGCTATTTCACACTGGCTCTCATCTACCCAGAAACGCCAAATCTGCTTATTACCAGTTGTCACCCTCATACGGCCTGAGGGGAACCTGAATCGGTTCTTTTTTTTCCTCCTTCTGAGTGTGCCAGCTTGTTAAAAGCCAGGCTAGTGGCAGAAAAGTGGGCAGCTTGGCCTGAATTATCCCACCCTCCTGCAGAGTCTGAAGTAATCTCTACTAATGAAATATCTGCCTCAGGGCTTGGCATCTTTTCATACTCTTGACTCGGCTTTGAAACACTTGTCTTCTCACGCGTGCCGAGTGGAGATGAATGCACAAGGGCCTAAGACACACACACACACACACACACACACACACACACACACACGTGCTGCAGCAGTAAAAAAGAAATGCAGAGTTTCTCCCTTCCAGAACTTCAGTGAAATTTTGATAACTAAAAGCTGCTTGGCACCTTCTGAGAAGTTTCTTCTTGCCGAATTTTAGTCTCAAGAGGCACTATGATATATTCCTATTGTTGGAAAGCCAAATCCAATGGCACTGATTCTTCATCATCATCTCATAACCTATGTCCAAACAGTCAGTAGGGTCTGGCGAGAGAGAGTTTAAAATGTATCTATTACTCTACCCACTCTTTATCTAATAGCAATTGCACTTAGACTTATATACCACTTTACAGTGCTTTATGGCCCACTCTAAGCGGTTGACAGAGGCAGCATATTGCCCCCAACAATTTGGGTCCTCATTTTACCAACCTCGGAAGGATGGAAAGGCAAGTCAACCTTGAGCTCCATCTAGTTCGAACTCCAGACTACGGGTAGAGTTTGCCTGCAATATTGCATTCTAATCACTGAGCCAATAGTGCTGGGATAATCTTAAATCTCTTCCTTTTCTCTTTTTCCTGGGCACACAGAGGAGATGTAGTTGGCTCTTCCTCCTAATAGGATGCAGCTTGCTGGGTGCTAGGCCTTGCTTATCCTTATCATGCATTTCCTGTAAATACATCTCTTTCCTCTTAGCATTAAACCTACTTCACTAATCCTTACTTAGCTTAGATTCTTGCTTTCAGGAACACTTCCACGCACATACAAAATGCTCCTATTCCGATGGGATTATAGGCCAGTAACAGAATCAAAGATAAGATGTACAATAATAAATCTGAATCTCTTCAGCATCCTTCTACCTTCTCAGTCACCTAAATAAATAGATTTTAAGTTCATCTCGCTATCCAGCTAGAAAATTTGTGAACTTTCCAATATCTTTATTAAGAGTCTGTGGAGTCTCATCAAGAATACAAAAAAAACAACAACTCTTGGCCCCATTTCCTTGGGCAAGATATGGCCAAGCAAGCTTATATAGATGGTTCAGATACAGAGAAATACAGAGAAAGAATTTGCACTGACTTTTGCAAGCATCTAGCTTTTTTCATTCAATCCTGCACTATTAATAAACCAGTAAATCTTTTATTTGCAGTTAGTGCTTTGCTTTCAAGGGATTTTTCCATTTGCTGTAGCAGTGGCTAGTGCTTGGTCCCAATATTAGCCATATCCTGGCACCAGCAGAGGTATATTAACCTTTATTCTGAGGATAAGTTACTTCCTTGTAGAGAAATGAAATGAAACTAGTAGAGCAAAGCAATGGTGGGATCCTACTGGTTTAACAACCAGTTCGTTGAGCACGCAAACGAGAGAACTGGTTTGCTCATGGCTGAAAGTTGGAGCAAACAGTTCGTGCAAACCGGTCCGAACCAGGAGAATCACAGCAGTGGAGCAAAGTAGAATTCAACCCCAGCCCTGTGTATCCATCTTTTATCAGTACAGAAGTTGAAAGGATCAGAAGCTTCCCTTTGATCATTTGTGATCCAATATTCATGAAGTATCAAAGAATCATCTTTGTGCTGGACAAGGACACATTCAAGGAAGAACAATATTGCATAAGCAAAGGGTCTTGGACACTGCAAACAACAGAGCAACCGGAATGATCTGCTTGGGAGTAGGCTTGGGGATTGTGCATTTAGATCGATCAAAAGACACTTGGAAAGCTCTGTAAGACTTGCATGATAAAAGATCCATAGACTCCAAAGGGCATATTTCCAGAAAGCTATATAACTAGTATCTCGGGAAGAGATCCAAGTCTACATAGGAATTAAAGAAAAGATAAGTTAGCTTTCAAGTTAGCTTGCAAAGAAAAATAAACTTGTAGAGGAAGAAATGTTGTGGAGTTCTTGGTGCTCTCTGAATTTGTTTGCTTGCAGATGTTTCTTTAACCAACTAGGTAACATCTGCAATGCTAGTGAGTATGGGGTTTGCTTTCTGTTTGTATACAGTAGCTTGCCATCAATTTTGGTGGAGACATGGTTTTCTCCTTGGTAGTTCTTTGATTATTTTCTGCTTGTTTCTCTGGTGTTAATCCCTGTTTATCTGGATGTACAGGATGTGTTCTGGTTCTTTTGTTTCCTTATTAGCTTTTTTATTGTCTCTTCTGAATGATGAGCACATGTGATTTATCTCTGATAAAGGAAGAAATGATGGTTGTCTTCATTTTAAATGCATTGTTTGGAAATAACCAAGCCTAGAAATGAAAGAGGAAGCAGATACTAATGGTGTAATAAATTGCTTACAAGACTATAATCTACATAACTCTCACGAGCAAGATACAGTTCTTAGTCAAGACAGTAGTTGTAAGTCCAGAAGGAAATGTTTCATTTACAATGACTTGATTGCATGTTAAAAGTGACAACTTTCCTCAGCCTAGTATAAGAAAAAGCCATAAAGGAGATAAAACAATGCAAATTGACCAACAGATAGCATCTGTTTTGATTTGGCTACAACTTCTACCTTCATTAAAGAGAAAGAGAGGTTCACTTTATTGAATGAGTATAAATCTACCACTTACTTGGCAAACATACAAGTCATTTCAGGGGAGGGGGAACAGTCTGTGAGACTGTGTTAGGTATTAGACAAAGGTGAAGTTTTCAGTTTAACAAAGATACCCTTATATGTCCCAGATCTGGAGTTAAATGTCATCTCAGTAAAATATATCATAAAGAAAAGATGTGGTATAAGATGTAAAGGCAATTATAGTTATGTAACTGAGAATTGAGAATTGCTTAGGAAAGGCACCCTCCAGAAAGAAAATTGAGAATTTGAATTAGACTACGGTAGGCAAAATATAAAGCCAGTACAGGAAGGAATTGCAACAAAACATCTGGCAACCCAATGGCACTAGAGAATGGGACACAGAAACCCAGATGCTATTGGTAAATTGGAGGGATTAGGCAAAGTTGCAACCATGTTCAAAGCGGACCAGATGTTTCAGGCTTTCATATAGTCAAGGTTATAAACTATTAAAGGTATTGAGGAAAGTAAAGAAAAAGACAAGATACTAGGACTAGCGCATAGTCGCATTTTTGAAAGTATTGTTTTATTGTATTGAAAAATGCAAGTAATACAATGTATTATTTGGGTACAGTACAGTACTAACTGCAGATTATGGAAACTGATGGTTTGGGTAACTTTAAAGACAGCAAAAATATTTATAAAATGTTGAGAAACATACAGTTGCTTAAATTGTACATGCAGAGCTAAGGATAGCATTGATAAAGAACTGCAAAGTGCATTGAATTATTTTATTTACTTATTTTTCACATTTTTGAACCACCCATCTGCCCCAGAGAAGAACATTTGTTATATAGTATTGTTTCATTATAAACATACAATAAATATTTACACAATAAAGATTTCTGATCTTCACTGTATCATTACTTGTTGTTTATGCATATTAAAAAAGAAAAGCAAAACAAAAAGTAAAAGAAACTTGAAAAAGTTGATCAGTGTTTTATTTCTAACTTCTCTCTTCTTTATACTTCAACCAATTAATAGTATTTATAAACATTTAGACTACTTTAGAAACCATATTGTATTTATATTTGTCTTGCTGCATAGTATATTGTGTATATGGGAATCATTCTTCTTTCATTTAATGTTAATTTTTCCATTGCTGTACATTCTCCAAATTTAAGTTCCCAGTTAGATAATTGTGTCTTTATTCTGATGTTGGACAAAAGTTATTCTTGTTGTCATTAGCATTTATCTTAATAAATGATGTTAGTTCTTTATATTTTCTGGGATTATATCTAGTAAAAAAAACCTTGTAATTTATTTCAAATTTAATTTTCAAAACTTTCTGAATTGTACTGTCTACATCTTATAACTCATGCCACATGTAATAATATATTCCTTCTGATTCGTGCCATTTTCAGCATTTATTACTGTATAATTTATCTATTTTAGAAATTATTGACAGTGTTGTGTAGCATTTGTACTAGTTTTCTTTCAGATTGTATTTCGTAGTGAATTTTATGGATTTGGTCCATCATTCTTGCCATTGTTGCATGATGACTGTTTTGTATCCATTTTATCATGCATTTTTAAAATTTGTGTCATAGCAAAAGAGGAATTTGTATATGCGCCCTATGAGACGGTATTGATTTTGTATAAATGTTTCAAATTCTGACATTTTTCTTAATATTCCTCCCTCTGATAAGATCATATTTTATGCTTCCAGCAATGTGTAAGTACATCAACCATAACAGCAATAACAATAGCATTTAGACTTATATACTGCTTCACAGTGCTTTACTGCCCTCTCTAAGTAATTTACAGAATCAACATATTGCCCCCAACAATCTGAGTCCTCATTTTACCATTCTTGGAAGGATGGAAGGCTGAGTCAACCTTGAGCCTGCATGTCAATGGGCAGAGTCAGCCTGCAATACTGCATTCTAACCACTGCACCACCAAGGCTAGTATATTCTAGCCTTGATTGAATAACTCTTGCTGTCTTTAATCTTTAATCCATTCATTGGGTTTGAATGGACTATATCTGCATATGTGATTACATTTTTTCTTGCTGGAATTAGGTCCAACAAGAAAAGCATTTGTAGAAGAAGCTAATGATGAAATGGTTGAGCTTATGATTTTCATTATAGAATTTCAAATTATGACAGCGTATCCTTTTAAAATTTTTGTTCTCCGTTGTGTCTTTGTGTGTCTTTGAAATTCATTAATTAGGGCAGCTCCTTCCTGTATTAACGTTCTAGTATTTGTAAATTTTATCCACTGACAGGATCTTGCTTTATCATACAATTTAAAATTTGGAAGGACAAGTTCACCTCTGTCTTTTGAATCTCGTAATTTGACTCTGGTTCTTTTCCCTCCCCATGTAAATTTATTGACAATTTCTTGCCATTCTTTTCTCTGCGATTGTAACTGGTGCCATTTGGAAAAAGGAAACTGATCATGGCTAATACATTCAACAATTACAATGGATCCTGACCAAGATAGCTTTAGATTCCTTCACTTTTTGAGATCTCTTTTAATTTCTTGCCATCTTTAGCATAGTTATTGTGATATATTTCTTGATTATTACTTGTCACATTGGCAACCAAGAATGGACTGTCTGAAAGTCAGGTTCTTCCTGCAAAAGAT
>JANHFK010005071.1:321522-345799 GCA_036250565.1 Sibynophis collaris | reverse complement strand
CTTGCCTTCTTCTGCAGCCACTTGCCGCCACTCATACACATCGGCCCAGCCTCCATTTTGCCTTCAGATGCCTTCCAGCAGGCATCTGAAAGCAAAACAGAGACTGGGGTGATGCATGCAAGTGGCGGCAAGTGGCCTCAGAAGAAGTGGGCCAGCAGTGAGCTCCTACTGGGCAGGGTTTTCGGTGCCGCCGCAGTGAGATGAGTTAATAATTAGAACCCTCCAAGAAGAAGGTCTAGCCATTTTTTCTAGGGTCAAAAGAAAATAAGACCAGGCCTTCTTTTTGGAGAAACACAGTGAATATATTGAGATCTTGGGAATATGGAAAATCTATTAAAGATCTGGCTGATTGAATACGGCAATTCAAAACCATTTGTTCATGAATATATTCTCAGAACCATAACAGCATTTGTTTTTTCACTTTCTCATAATGTAACAATGCTTATTAGTGAAATATTTAAACAGCAGTAAACAAGCTTATACATGATAGTTGCCTTTTGCTTCCACAATGAAGAGAATTTTTAAAGAACATAAGAATGCATCAGTTTTGATCAGCTACTTGTATAAGAAGGTAACTTGAAGATACATATTGCTTCCTCATCTGTTTTGCTTTCTCATTTCAATTTAAATGTTAAACTAAATCCCAAGAAATGAGTAATAAATAAATGAATGGGCTATACTTTAAGAATTGTGCTTGCACTGGAAAAATGATGAGAATCTGACTTCTTAATTTTCAACATAGCAAATGTTATTTATGCTCTATCCTTAAACTTTCATATTTATTTTATAATGAAATTATTTTGCAATTCAGCATGTGGCATTTCCAGGAACCTCTTTTTTCAAGAGTCAAATACAATATGAAAAAAACTCTGTTAGCGTACCTGCAAAGTTGCTGCTAATCAAACATCAATATGCAAAATGGATGGTTGCGACCTAGAATTATAGAATTTCCTCTGCCTAATTTGTTTTATATTTTAATTTATTATTTAATCAATTTTTATTCTGCTTTCATATTAAGATTCATACATTTTGCCTTATGACTCTGCAGAATATTAAAATTACTGTGGGGATTTATGCTTCCTTGAGGCTATATTGTACCAGAAGGCTAGATAAGATGAAAAACTGGATAGCACCAAAGCATTTCTTCATCTGAAGTTAAGCATTTCGGCATAATAAGTTGTTTTACTTGCCACATAATTAGAATACAGATTGAAATAAAAGCTTAAGAGGTAACAATGTTTTAATTTAATTTCAATTTAATTTCTGAATTGTTCAGCCAACAGTTGAAGTAATAAGATCATCCAAGGACATTAATTATATACTTATCAAAAATTAGAGTATTTAAGTGGATTCCCCAGAGTCTATATCTTCCAGAAGGATAAAGTAAAATAGTATTGGACCATTTCCTAATAGAAGCCAACTCTATAGTTTAACATGAAATGGCTGCTAATTGTTGATATGAGAATGCTAATGATATGTACAAATTATTAATTTATTATTTAATGTAGTTGTATACTTATGAAAAAAGCAGAATATAAATATTTTAAATAAATGTTTATTTGAAACAGAAAAAGTTGCCCCAGTCACTAAATACTATCATATGATCATTTCCTCATGTTTCCTCATTTTTCAGAAGTTATGCTAATTATATGAGTTTTTAAATAATATTCATGTTTCACTGAAACTTTAGGAGTCCATTTTTCATATAATCTCAGCATTTTCTATTGCTTTCACGCTACCATTACAAACAGGTTCTAGATAACTTTGGTGATAATCAGCACATGTTAAAAAGTTAGACATTACTGTATATTTTGGAAATTACATTTGTTTGAACAATGATAAAACACGACTTAGGGAAGAAATTGTGTAGCTATATGTGGAAATTGAAGACCACAAAATCTGTGTTTAAAACTACAAGGAAATATTTAATCTCTCCTGAATTTTTTTGAAAAATGATCTAAACACATCTTGTGATGTTTTGACAGCTGTGTTGTGAGAAGATGCTCTAGTTGGAATTTGTACCAAAGCCAGATATTGATATTAATATTGATAATATTTATGAAAAAAGCATGATTTGAAGCACTGGGATATTCATTGTATGTTCACCTGTTTCCATTTTATTATTCTGGAAGGATTTAATTTGTGTAGACCAAAAAAAGGAATCATTTACTATCCTATTATTAACATTATTAATGTGTGTTCTGTACTTCATTGCCCAAGTTCCAGCCTTCCACTTACAGTTTTGAAATGCCCTTGCATCCCTGTTCTCAGACTCTAGGAAAAAGCAGGAATGTTTTTGTAACATATTTCCCAACTGTTGTATCATTTTAATTAGGTTTTAAGGAAATTGAACTAATATTAACCATGAGATACTTAGTTACATATAATGACACTTACCTGATGGAAGAGAGGGTTGTGTGTAACCGGAATTCCTAAACCACTGAAACACATTCCAATTACCATATCATCAGGGGCATCATTGCTGTAGCATCTGCATTTACTAGCAAACAGTTTTTGAATTGCTTCTCTATTGAAGACCATCCTTTCAAGATAAATCCAAAAAGAAATTCATAATCAAGAAGATAAGCGTTATTATTGGGGGGAAAAGTTTATCTACTAACAGCAATTATGAGTTCATAGCAGTCATTGCAAACAGATTATTACTGCTCTGGTCTTACTAATGAAATCATAATGCTCTATGTTCTGCCATGTCTCTAGTAATATCAACACAACCTAATGGATATCATTAGTTGTTATTGATAGTAGAATCTGTTTTAGGATTATTGACAAATTAGATGCTCAATCATATACCAGTTCCAAATACAACCCCACTGAAAAAAATAATATCTTTCACAATATAACAAGGTTAAAAAGAGTAGCCAGTAACTCTTGTTTTATTATCTATAGGTCACTGACATTAAGCCAGTATTTTTAAAAGTCTGTCAACTTTCTTATTTGGACTAAGCCATGGATATTTTAGAAAAACCATGTAATAGCCTCACCCCCACATGCCTTTCACAGAAAGTATTCTACAGCTAGTCTTCTAGTTTTTCAGGAAAGAGGCCCTTCAAATATACAGCTTTGATAAATCAGAAATGATCTCAAACTGTACTTACGGTTCTTTGAATTTCTTTTTGCTATGTTTATTTGTCTATTGAAATGCTTCTGTAAGTTACCATATTGCTATTTACAAAGTTAGGACACTTTTATATTTCATATTCTTGTAAAAATCTACGACAACAGGACTATAAAAATCTCATTCATAGTGGCAGAGCCTGATATGAGAAGAAATCTATCCATCATGAAAGCTACTGAAAACTAAGTTATTGCTCTTATGTATTTTTATTCCTTTGAATAATTTAAATGACTTACCCTCCTCCACCAGTAATGTAACTATAGCCTCCTGATCCTAAACCATAGCCATAGCGTTCCCCAAGAACCACTGGTTCACTTGAGTCATAGCAATTGAGTAATTTCTGGAGCCTAGAGATGCTAGAACAAAAACCACATAGTGAAATATCATCTAATATATTTAATTACTTTTAAAAAATCCCAAACCCTGAAGCTATCATCTTAAGCAAGCACATGTACATTGCTGAAACAGAATATTTAAGAGAATGTCTTGAATATTTAAAATTTTCGGTAGTTACTTTAAAAAAAACACCTCTTTGCTTCTAAAAAAATCTATATAATCATCAAATATTACTATAAAAATAATAAGCTTTTCCGTCATACTCTTTGGGTCTTATCTTCAATATAAAGGGCTATAATCTTGTTCCCTCTTAAATTTAATATTCTAAAGCAAAAATTATTTTTATCTAAACTCTTGTATCAGGCTGAATCATTTAACTTATTTCTAAAATTACACCCCCACTGGGAAAAATGACAAAATTCAGGGTTGATGTCTGCAGCAAATCATGATGATGTTGATGATGTGTGCTCATCTATGATTGTAATAAATATGTTTCGATGATTTCATGATCATAACCCTTATGTAGTCTGTCACCTGAGACAAGTATTTGAATTGCAGTATTTCCATTGTAAATTTAAGACACACATTTCAACATTTGCCCCTTTCACAGAGGACTAGATCCAAATCTTGGTTATCTAATTACAGAATAAAGATTTTTCAGCACTGATCGCCCACATCCACGAGCTATTATACTCAGAAAATTAGGGAGCTTGCCGTATGGCACTTCTCAGTAATCTTTGGTTTTGCTGGCAGCTCTCGTTCACTTCTGGATGTGGTTATTCTCCTACTGAGAGGCAGGGTCATGGACTCTTACTGTATATATCCTCCTGAATATATAATTCTTCTGGAGCAACGGTTGGAGTCACTGGCCAGTTTTGGCTGATTTGCCAAATGCAGCACTTCTTAGAGCAGAAGGTGTTAGTGACAGTTACTCCTGATTTTATTATCTCACTATTGTGATGAGTACTACCTAGGGCTGTCTATGAAAACAACCTGGACACTATAGTTGCTACAAAATGCCATGAACCAAATCGACATTTTAGAAACATTTCAATTTCCAAGTTCAATTCAAGTTTCAAGGTGCTGATATTAACTTACAATGGGGTCATTTTTATCCCGTTTCTCCCATGGTTAGAATCTTTGTTTTTATTTATTACTGTGATTTTTTAAAAAAAGATGTTTACATTTTATATTGTTTTATTTATTGCTGTGCACTGTCCAGAATCGCCTTTGGTGAAATGAGTATCTATATAAATTTGTTTAATAAATAAATAAATAAATAAATAAATAAATAAATAAAAAGAAGTATATTGTTTAGTACCAGATTTTCTGTGGGATTGCCTCCTTTGAAAAGGAATCTGCCTATCCTGTTTCACCCACTTGGATAGGGAAGCTACAAGTGCCTGCGCTTAGATGGGGAGAAGCACAAAAGCAGACACAGAACCACTTCACATGGGCATGGCACAACATAGGAGATCAAACCCTTGCAGGACTAGATTCAGTGGTCCATCTGCATTTGAAAGACAAAGGCCATTCTTTTGAAGACAGCAAAATCCACATTTTGGATAAAGAGGATCACTGGTTTGAAGAAGGGGTATAAGAGGCCATGTATTTTAACAGCAGCCCTCTCTCAACAGAGGGGGAGGAATAAGATACCACCTATCTCCAGTCAACAAAGTAGTTCTTGCATCAGTTCCAAGAAGATTCCACAACCAATTTCCCTCTGATTCAGGTGACCCTGAGGGCAAAGATAAACCCCCCAAGTGGCCTCATGGGCTTTCAGAGAGAGTGCTAAGGACCAGATGACTGCAAAGGAATATTATCTTTCCATCCTCCACCCACTATCCAGTCAGAACCTATTGTTCCATCACCCCCTCAACATCAGAATTGATGAAGCTTCTTGGATGAGAAGCAAAACTTTTTGCCTTTTGAAAAAGCACCTTTGAGGTAACTATGACCTGGATGACTGAGAAGTTCCACAGACACAGAAGCAGACCTTTTTAATTTTTGGCTGGTGCCAAAAATTCATATTGCTTGTGCTTTGGAGAGTGGCAAATGCACTGCTGTTTGTTATGGTGTTTGGGGGCTGAATATCTTGTTGCATAAGGTCATTTTTAACATTGCTGTTTAATTTTAGCATTCGATGTCCAATCTGAAATGTTTAATTATTGGTTTGAATTATTATTTATGATGATAATTTTAAGGAGTCTTTGGAGGTTTGTGGGATATTAATTTTGGGAATATATACTATATTGCATTTTTCAATAGGTATAATATACGTACCAAGTGGGTATAGTTTTATTTTTAATTTAATCGCTCTGCTATAGTAATATAGACTAGCTTTTAAATTATGCAGAAAAGAGGTCTGGGTGAATCTATGTGATATAATTACATTTATATTCAAGTGTGATGTACATAAGGATATTTGGCATCAAACGGTGACATTTTAATTACTTCTGCAGAAGTGATGGCTGAATGATTAACTTTCCAGTGATTCTGTTGCCAATATGGAACATGAAATATAAGCTATCATAGATCAGCAAAAGCTGTATATTCCAAATACCAAAAAAACCCCACATGCCTACATGGATTTCTTCTAATGTTCTGTTTGGCATCAGTTAATTCATTTACACATCAGTAAATATTAGACTATTGCTTCAAGACCTGGACGCTGGAAAAGGTTTTTGAGAAGCATGCCACTCTCATCACTCGTTCAAAAAAATAAATAAATCTGAAAGTGAGAACTTTTCACATCATATGACCTCTTTTGTTGCCAAAAACGCTATATGAATTGCTCCTTATGTGAAGATTTTTTTTTCTTTAAACATTGTGAACATTAATTTTTAAAATGTAGTACAATGATGCTGGCATTTCCATATTTGCTTTAGATAGTGAGATGGGTGGGATATATATATATATATATGTATGTATATCATGTTTCCCTGAAAATACGACCTACTCAGAAAGTTAAGTCCTAGCTTGATTTTTACACGTGCGCCCAATATAAGCCCTACCCCTCAAATAAGCGCTAATTAAGATCCCGCCCACTCCAGGGTACACAAGTAAAGTTAAGCTAGGGTGGGGATGGGGGATGGAGCTGCCCTACTACTTACCTTTGGACAGTTGCAGCCAGGCCTCGCACACCTCGCCCCATTTTTTCTGCAGCCGGCAAGACTTTCCCGAAAGCCTCTGTAGCCGATTACAGAGCTCCACATTGATCTGGAGGTCTGTTATCGGCTGCAGAGGCTTTCAGGAGAGCATTGCTGGCCTTGCCGGATGAAGAAGTTCTTGAAGGCCTCTGATAGCAAAAAAGAAACCGGGGGTGATATGCACAAGTGAGGTGAGTCAGTGGACGACATTCCCCCCCCCCCCACCTGATACCTTTTTTGGTGGCAAAATAAATAAATAAATAAATAAGACGGTCTTATTTTCAGGGAAACATGGTATAAATAATATTGTGTAGACTATGTAAAAATAATTCTTAGTGCTGAAAATGAATTACATTTTACATCTACAGCCACTGTAGAATTTCACGGAAAATTAGGCATACCTTCTGGTAAATTTCTTATTTTTAAGTCATGCTTATTTTTTGTATAAGATACAATTATTGGATGCAGCACTGAATTTTCAATTCAACAAATAAACCTGCCAGATTTCTTTCCATTCATTACACTGTTTGGTTACTTCAGCATGTAAGAACACAGGAAAGAGAGATTATATTTTTCTATTGTGTTAATTGGAAAATGTAATTTTAAATCATACGTGCTATGTTTTAAATTCCTCATGTTGCATGATTTTAATTTTAATACTATAATCAGGACATTACAATGGAAGAGAATATTCGCAGTTCTGAATTGAACTGTGGAGTCCTTGGTTCTCTGAGGTTGTACTGATGATATTACCTAATTTGGTAATGAAATATCTGCAAGGAAACAACCAAGCTCAGAGAGCCCCAAGAATCTCACAATCAGGACATCTGAAAAAACTACAAACCAGGTACTTGCTAATATTTTTCAAGGCAGTTTGCCAGAATCAAAATAAGTAGCATCCATACATGGAAAAAGCAATTTGAATAAAAAATACGGAAGTCGTTGATTTTGCCCATCAGGCTCCAGTACCAAAGTTAAGACTGTTCAGGAAAACCTCCAAATATTTGGAAAGGTTTGGGGGCATGAAGGATAATATTGTTTTAAAAAGCTGCTTGTGTAAAAATCTGCTTGCAAAACTTTGAACCCAACTTCCAAAGGTACTTGCATACTTACTAGGGTTGTACATTAGATTTGGTCAAAGCTCAGATGACAAGCTGGAATAGGGTAATTTGGAACAAGAGTTCCTTTTGTTACCCAGACAATAGTAAATAGATCTGAATAGACATCTGTTCTGGGCTTACATGAATAGTCTTGATTAGTTTCACCAGACCGCTGATATCTTAGAAAAGCTGATGAGCGGGTATGCCAAAAGGACAAGATGTTTCTATTACTTAGATAAGACATAATGACAGTGTAGGTGATGGAGGGAAGATACTGTAAGTGGGTGATTAAATCACAATGGCCACCTTTGGTTGCTGCAATCAGAGAACTGTGAAAGCTGGAAAAATCTTTGGGATAGAAAAAGACCTCTATAATTTGTAGCCTTTCAATATCATCCAGTCTTTTATTCTACATGGTTGTGTGAAAATGCTTTGGGAGCTACTTGACCTCTCCTAAAAACTTAGTTATTTTAAGATAAAGACCAGCCAGCTATACTGTCAAAACTATAAATCACCTCTACTGTATCCAGAAATGAACACCATCATTCCTTAGGAACACTTCTTCCTCTGCATAATCCCCCTTAACCCATCTGTTTGAAATCTGGCGTGCTTTCTCCCCATCATATGGTCTCCTAGCATAAAAGACTTCATTGCATTCTGTGCACAAATAGTAACGGTCAGATTTTAAAGGAGCATGCCTGAAAGCGCCTTCATCATTTTTAGTAAAATTTGTCATGCATCGTCCCTTCATAAAGATTTAGTTCTCTTGAAAATCGTATTCCTTTCTAGTGAAAAATGAAATATGATATTAAAATATGTTTTCCTGTTAGGCTAATGGAGAATAGTGTTTTTGCAATAAATTTCTTAAGCAAAGAAATATGCGTACCAGATTCAATCCATTCCCCCGCCCAAAAAGAGTCCTGGAAACTGAACTTTGAGAATGTCAGAACCTGGTAGCATACCTCATAATAACAGAGACGGAAGGGAATTTGGAGGATTTCTAGTCCAACCCTCTATTCAGGCAGGAAATTCTTTACCATTTCAGATAAATTGTTTTCCAACCTCTTAAAAATCTCCTGAAGCCCTTAGGTGATAGGTAAACATTCATGCTTGTCAGCCTGTGTGATCCAAAGATGAGCTATAGTCGATAATCAACTATGTCAATCTCCCTCCCACCCCCTGTGGGAACATAGCATGATGTGGCAAGGAGATTAAACTGCATACAGAAAAAAATAGCCATTCAAGTGAAGAAGAGCAGCTGCCAGATCCCCAATTCCAGGGATGGGCTCAGACATGCTGAGTGCTTAGTGCATGACCAAGACAGAAGAGAAATATTGTTGTAATGGACATCATAATCCTCCACTCTGCACTACTTGAGCGAGCTTCTTGGTTTGGGCAACCAATACCATCTTATTATTTGTACATTTCCCCCCCCTATATCTTCATAAATCCCAATGCTAGAGCAATATTTCAAAATTGTCATCTTTCTAGACACTACTTCAATTTTATGCCACAACATGCTCAGAATTTAACATTTGGGAGATGCTTTTAATTTGTTCTGTTTGGATTTGTTGTCTGATCCCCCCCAAATTTCATTACATCATGAGTCATCATTTTTCACATTTCATCTGGAGTCTGCAATCCTGCAAATAATAATAACAATAACAGACACTAGTATAATTCGATTTATTTTGATTCTGAAATTCTTACCTTATCAAGGTATCATCATCCACAATGACTAACCAAGGCATTTTAGCAGGACTGTGATTTAAAAATCTTTCCAAAATGGCAAAAGTCTTTCCACAATGACCTAGAAAGTAAAAAAAGAAAAAAAAGAAAAAAAGAAACTGGGAAGTAGATATTAAGTAAAACTTTGGCTATATATCCAAATAAGGTATGTCCTGTTACAGTATGGATCAATCAGCTTAGTAACAATTAATTAGAACATCTAAACAAGACTAGAATCTGGAAACAGAATCTGCTTGGCTGGCTGCCCTTAATACAGCAATTTAAAAAGAGGGTAATCCTTGCCCATCTACTCTGCAGCACAGATCATTCTGCTATAATTCACCCATTAAAAATGCTGACTTGGGACAGTGTTTTTGTTTGTTAGAGTAAAGCTCTTTTCTTTTTAAACAACCAAGCCCAGCATCCAAACTCTCAAAAATGGGCTGAACTTTTTAACCTCATGACCATGCCTACTATGGCCCCTTGGAGACAGAAAAATAAATGAAAAGTAATGTGGAAGCTTCAATATGATTACCCTTCCTTGCTGTAATGTAAACAAACATCTAGTCTATGGGGGGGATCTGCTCCAATATTTGACCATTCCTGCTCAGCCCAATCCCACATGATAGAAGGTAGAGGAACTGAGGAACCATTTGCATCTGAAGTATCACTTGTCAGGCTGCAACTTGGAGTCATATTAGCAATAAGCATTTCATTGTTACAGACATTCACGTGGAATACAGGTTACAACTCATGAAAGAAATATAATATTAAAGCCCACCTCTTTCGGTATTTGGTACTCCTATGTCAACAGTAGGGATTGAACTTTCTGCATAATCACTGTAGTATTCAATGAAAGTGGCTTCTCCTTCCCAGGTTTGCTTCACAATAGGTACTGAATTAAAAAAAGAAAATGAAGACACAGGCATTTCCAAATTATTATTTGGAAATAATAATACTCATTTAGAATACATTGCCATGTCTTCACACCAAGTTCAATTTAAGTATATCCTTTTAGATGGTGTCCTAGTCATAGATAGCTTATGTGTTTGAAGTACTTGGGCTAATGAAGTAGTTCTTATGCAGCACCGAAATGACATGAATTTGTCCTAGTTGGTGGGATACAGCAGCCACAGTATATTGACTTGCAAAGTAGTCCTGAGATTAGAAATCCTTGTTTGCACAGAACAGTGTGAAATTAATGCTTCAAATGTTTGCATCAAAGAAAAAAAAGGATGAAAAGGAAAAAGACACAAACACTATGAAAATATTGGTGGCTGTAGAAATATCAAAATATGGATGTGGTTGCTCATGAACTTGGAAATTCAACAAGCTCTTATGTCAGGGCAGGGAAGGTGTATGCCATATTTTTGCTTTTCAAACATTATTTTTAAAAGTCCATCGTGTGTTGATCTAGAGAAAGCATATGACACGATGAATAGAAGCAAATTATGAAATAGGTTGCATGATTATGGAGCTGAGGATTGGTTGCTGCATGTGATGGAAGTTAAGCAGGCGTGAGAATACACGAAGGAAAAGAGAAAGGTTGTGCAGTATGCAAAGTGCGTAAAACTGTGGTTGGATTTCTTCAGAAAGAGGTAAGGAGTTTAAAAAGCAGCAGTCTTTGCTATAATTAAAACAAGTGATGAGTGAAATAGTTAGGTACTGAAAAAATAAATTCTCTCATCACCCTAAAAAGACTATCAAAGAATAAAAGTCATGTCTGAAACTCATTTATCATCTGTGTATATCACACTGATAGAACAGTTTACAGAGACAATAGGATCAATACATCTTTGTTGTGATTTGAGGGGAGAGAAAAATGCTGAAGGCAATTTCCTTCAAACAAGGACATCAGATTAATTTACAATACAGCCTACCAAACTAGTCACTGTCTGACATAGAAGGGATGCAAAAAATAGAGGACAGTTATGCTGAAAAGAAAACTCTTCACGCTTCAAAGAGCTGTGATTAGAAGAGAAAGAAGCAGCCAGGGATGCTTCATGTGGGCCAAAATCTTCACTTCCAACAAAACTCTGGTTAAAATTACTGTAAATGTTTAACATTTAGATAACATGTATATGTTTATAAAACACAACACTGTATGCAATGCTGTCTATGGAGATTCTCAATCACTCATGTCATGGTTGTCCCAAAGGTGCTTTTTAAAAGGCAACTGGACTTAGTTTGTTTTTTCATTGAAAATGTTTCACTTCTCATCCAAGAAGCTTCTTCAGTTCTGAAGTAAAGAAGCTTCTTGAATAAGAAGTGAAACATTTTCAACGAAAAAAACAAACGGAGTCCAGTTGCCTTTTGAAAAGCACTTTTGGGATTTTATGCAAAGGTTTTATTTACCTCCATATATACATTAAAATATATTTCAATTAAAATAAGCATCACTGGTCAATAATTTCTCCTATCACCCAACATTACAGATAGGCTCCTATTGGCTTTCATGAGAATGTCAATAAGAATCACATAATTATTTGAGTGAAATGTGGGTCAATTCATGGCTTTCGTTTTTAGGAATACACTAGATTCTCAGTCTTATGTATCCCAAGCACCTAAGAAAAAAAAAGAAAGAAAACACTCCAATAGATTGTAAGCTGCCCAGAGTGACGTGATAGCGAGATGGATGGGAAATAAATTTAATAAATAAATAAAATAAATCTCATATGTATATATTTAATTAATAAATATTTCATTGACTTGTTAGATTTATATCCCATCTTTTCTTGACAAGCTAAAGGCATCAGATATGTTTTGTTTTGAAAACTGTGAATTTGTACCTGCAATGCAAATTTCAATTTCCTTCTTTACCTCTTTTCTGACTACAAGTGATTTTCTCCTATTTGCGAAAAGTTCAAGAAGGGAATATGCTAAACGAAAAGGCTAGCTATACTTTTCAAGATGTTATATAAATTAATAAAAACTGCTTCAGAATAAAATGTAAATACACTCTTAACTCCAGAACTTACTTCTGTCTCCATGGAATTTCCTGCATGTTTTTACAGCAATGAAGATATCCGTTTTCTTCACAGGATCACCCTAAAAATAAAATACCATCTCCATATATTTTTCAATTTATGTATTTTTCAATTTAGATTGATAATTATGAATTTATTTTTAAGAAAAGAAAACTATAGAAGAACACAATTCCATTCTCCACAAAATATTTTCTATATCTGAAAATGTAAACAATTTAAATAATCAGATGTTGCCTGGCAGCATTTGCCACTTAAACTATAATAGAAAGTCAGATTGCAGTCATGACTAGTGATAAATAAGAAAAAGGAATAGTCTAACTACAGCAGTGAATGAATACTATACTAAGATAAGGTTGGTTGAATCCCACTGATTTTAATATGACTGACTTAAGCAGGTCGTATCTCACTAATTTTGGCTAGATCACATTTTCTTAGGATTCTGCTAGGACTTTTTTTTACCTTTTTCCTGTAACCAAGTCAAATATTTATAAACATATACAAATACAAACATATTTGCAATAAGAGCTATATTTTTATGGCCATAAGTGGTTAATTTCAGGATTCTTTGGCTCTAAGCAGCAAATGGTTTTTATAAGGATTCCTGATAGCTTCTAGAAATTGCAGTCCAGAGTTTGTGTGTGTATGTGTGTCTATCTTCTCTCTCTCTCTCTTTATATAAATAAATAAACACACACACACACACACACACACACACACATATACACATACATACAGACCAGTAGTTGCAGAAAATATTGTTAAAATAAAAACAGAAAATCAAATTGGAAGGAGAGTAGAATGAATGTGCATTAACTGAACAATCATATTTTCGTTAATTTTTCAATATCAAAAAGCTAACACATCATTTTCAAAGGAATACAGATAGTCCTCATTTAACAACCCTAATTGGGACCTGTGACTCTGCTGCTAAGCGAAGTGGTTACTAAGGGGGAAATCATGTGACTGTGACTGTGCTTTCTGGATGGAAAGAGACAAGGCTAGCCAGTTTCACAGGTTTGGCTTTGGTTTGCATCCTAACCATTCATCCCATTCGCCTTTGGAATGTTCCACTGCCTGCTTACAGTCTTATACACACCAAAAGCCATGTGATTGCATTGTAGCCTGGGGCTGGAACCAAATTCATGCTAGGCATACAAGAGTTTACAATAGTTTCTTGAAGTCAATTTCTCTCTAATCTCTCCTCTATGTGAGAGGAGATGGGTTAAAAAACAGCAAGCAATTTCTGTAGGCAGCCTCTTTTTCCCCTGACCCTTTCTTACTGTCAATGCAATCACATTGTTCTCAATGCGTAGAAGAGCAAACAGCTTATTTTCTTGCAATCCCTTTCTCTTCACTAAATCTGCCCTGCAAAGAGGGGGGAGATAAAAAAACACAGGTCAAGCACAAGACAATGCTATGGACAGTAAAGGTGATCACTGACTGAGAGATGCTGAAAAGATTGTAAATGGTCTGTAAAGTTATTTTTTCAGCATTGTCTCAACTTTGAATGATTGCTGAGTGAATGATCAATAAGCAAGGACTACCTGTATGGCTTTGCTGTGAAAACTCAAATGAAAGTTAAGAAGTTTGCAAAATAAGTGAAGAAAGCTCAAACTACCATGTCATTGCAGTTATCTCACACACAAACAAAACAGTGCCTAGAATTTCACAATCCAACTTCAACAACCCATGGAAAGAGAACCGCCTGATGTACCAGCTGGGTTTAGAAGGGTCAGGAGCCCTTGAGATCATTTTACTAGCATCTAATGAATAATGGAAAAGGCAAGGGAATTCTACAAATGTCTAATTTTGTTTTGACTATGTAGGCCACACAGCAAGTTGTGGGTATCTCTTAAAAACATCTCATCTGCCTTTTGAAGAATTTGTATGATAACCAAAAATAAGAGAAGGGAATATGGAGGAACTAAGTAATTAAACTTTGGCACAAAGTGCATCAGAATTACCTATTGTCACTTTCTTTAACTTATATGCAGAATACATCATGAAAAATGCAGGAATAGAAGAAGTAATATTTGGAATTACTGTAAAATTGTTTGGAGCAATAGTTATTTCAGGTATGTTTATGATATATTATGATGGTAGAAGCAGGGTAGACTTAAGGAATCCCTTGTTGAAGATGAAGAAAGGGGAAAAGCCTATCTACTGCTGCTCAATATTAACAAGAACTGAAATTATGTCAGAAATTTTGGGGTCTGATACTATCACAAGCCTATACTGTACAACCTACCAAAATGCAGCCACTGACATCTAAGTTACATGTTGTCAAAGTTGTTGCTATTCGTTATTATAGATGACCGCTGGAAAAACTTAACAAAGAAAATGATTCCTTTCAGTTGTGGCGCTAGAGAAAATTGCAATAATTTGGATTGGAATAAGAACAAATCACTCAGAATTAGATGAAGTGAAACCAGGCTGCTAAAAGCATTAATAATGCGCCTAACCATTAAATATTTTTGGACACATAATGCAACAGCAAGAGTCATCGGAAAAGTTTCTACTGTTTGGACAAATCAAAAGCACTGGAAAAGAAGCCAACTGACAATAAGGAGGTTACATGACACAAGTATGACCTTACAAGAACACAAAGAAGCAGTTACTGACCCTTAGTCCTGTACAGCGATGATCACTGAAAGAGTCAGAAGCAATTGAAAAACAGATTGAAAGAAAAAGGAAAAAAAAAAATCTAAGCTCACTGGTGATTACGATAATGCCAGCTTTGAACATTCTAAATGTTTTGCATAAACGATTCTATAATTCTTTCAGCTATATGACAGCATTCCTATTGCCGTATTGCAGATCCCAGTAATATTAGCCCTATGTAGCAAATCACGACAAAGTGATTATGAATGAGGGTTAAAGAAAATGGATTGCCTGCCTGCTGTTTCCCAATCTTACGATTTCCCATTTTAAAATAGCAATAGCACTTGCACTTATATACCGCTTCATAGTGCTTTACAGACCTCTCTAGGCAGTTTACAGAGTCAGCATGTTGCACCCCCCTCCCAATCTAGGTAAAATCAGCAGAAAATTCTTTTCTGAATTTGCGAACAAAAAAATGTGGTTCAGTATAATGGGAGATGTTAAATCCGAGGTGAGTCAATTTGATGTAGTGGTTAAAATCTTAGAATAGAAACCCAGAAACTGTGAATTCTAGTCCCACATTCGGTAGAAAGCCAGCTGGGTAACCTTGCGAGGATTATTCTCTCAGCCTTGGGTAGAAGGGAAAACCCTTGCAAGAAAACTGCAAGGACTAGACCAGGCAAATACCAGGAATAAAAAACTGAGCTGAATACACCAACAAACCAACCCCTGAGATGGGTGACATCTTGGAACGGGCTCCCCTCCCTTTTTCAATTTCAATTTGAAGAACCATTTTCTACTCTGCAATGTCCCTTTTCTTCTATCTCCATGCAAAACAGAAGTAGATGGCATTGTAGGTAAGCCCATATAGGATCTGTCTCTAAGTTTGCTTTATTTATTTAACTCAAAATGCTAGGATTATAAAAGACACACCATCTTCTTAATACACAAGACAAGTTTGCAGTCGCAGAATTAACAAACAGTGCAGGTTTCAAACGGCTTTTTCTCCTTCTTTGCATGAAATGGCATTTAGATATAGTGAATCAAGGAGACCTTTCAAATGTCTTGAGGGGGGGGAAAAACTCAATCTATTTGTATATGTGAAGAAAAGTACCGAGAATCTAAGAAAACAAATTCTGCCATTTTCTAGACTATTTGGGAAAATGACTCCCCTTAAAAGCAAATGTCAACTTTGGAATGGATTGGAAAAATAAATCAGATAGATTTCCTTGCACGATTGCAAGGGAAATCAAGAAATGATGATGAAACTGACTATAAAAAACAGATTGGTAATGTTTCCCACTCCCATTTTAATTATGTTTTCTGAAAAGTTACCTTTGTTATCAAGGCATTTTCTTTGTACCGAAGCCAATAATGGAGAGAGAGGGAAAGACAAAGACAGAGAGAGATATGCTGAAAAGGCAGTGAAAAGCATCCATTTTACTAACTCCAGGCATGAGCAAAAAGAAGTGGTAACATTTAGTTAAGCTACAATTGCTGCATGGATAGAAGTTGCAAGTTGCATGCTAAAAACAGATTCATCGCGAAGTGTGGAAAGTCTATGGAAATATCCCTTTTACTGTCTATAAAAGGTCACTTTACTTTACAGCAGAAGAGCACAAAGCTGGTCATGTCCTCTATTTGCACCTAACCAGTGACAAATTTCAGTATAAATAGACATTTTCATTTCTTTTTCCTTCAATTTTATCAAATTGTTTATACCTACAAAGTTCTCCATTTGGAAAGTTCTAACAAGATACATATGGGATAGAATAGAATACTTTCTCTATATTCTCTATCAGGAGAAGTAATCAGGAAGTACTTACACATTGTGGGAAGTAATTGGTGAATGTAGTGGCACAGGTAACACCATCAGGAGAGTTGAAGTCCTTTGTACAGAATTCAGGCACCGGTGTGAGTTGTGGTCCATTCCCTTTCTCCCAGATATATAATGCAATCTTTCAAAATGTAATCACATATATAAGTAGATATGCATCATCTATATATATTATCAGAGAGAATTACACTTAAAATTATTTATCAACTTTCAAATAAATGTTATATAAACCCTTGATGTTTCCTAGAGATTTCCTAAGAAACCTAAAAAACTGCAAAGCAGAAAAAGGCGCAATTTTCTTCTCAATTAAAATAAAAATCAACCAAGGGAAAATGATACATTTCCATCGCAAACATGAAAAGTTCCAGCACATAATCCTGCAGACAACTCCTGGCATCTCCAATAAGGCCTGGAAATACCATGCTATGATTGACGAGCCATTCTAGTGGCTCTAGAACATCATTTTCCAAACTTGGCAACATGGTGGCTGGGGAATTTTGGGAATTGAAGTCCACACAATTAAAAATTACCTCGTTGGAAAAACACTGCTTTAGACGCTGCAATATGATAGATAGAGCAATGGTTCGAACTACAATAAGGCAATTTCTTATGTTCCTCACAAGAGACATCAGCAAGGAGTGACTAAGAAAAAATGCAGATGGGAATATAAGATTTATAATCTTCTCATATTCAATTTGGAATTAGAAGAAACAATGTATGACATGTTTCTTAGATGTTGCTTTTGAGCATGCCCAGAAACAATATTTTGTTTGGACCTCTTTCTCTGACAAGTCACAATTGTTTGTTTATCTGAGATATGAAAAGGGAAAACTAGGAGGGTTGAA
This sequence comes from Sibynophis collaris, assembly GCA_036250565.1. Lineage (NCBI taxonomy): Eukaryota > Metazoa > Chordata > Lepidosauria > Squamata > Sibynophiidae > Sibynophis > Sibynophis collaris. The sequence continues at coordinate 328,080 of JANHFK010005071.1, read as the reverse complement.
GAGAGCCAAGCTTAGAGTAAGAGCAAATCAAGAAGACTGAGCACATAATGCTTCGCCTGCCCTATGAAACATCATTCCCACAGAGGTCAGACTGGCCCCCACCTTGCTGGCCTTCCAGAAATATATACAATATACATCATCTAAAATACTTATATTGTACATGAATTAACTGTGCTATTGTACATGATATGATTTTATTTGTTGTAATGTTTGCATGCTTTTTGGGGGGGAGGGGTGTTTCCAGCTTTAATCTTGAAAGCCACTGAGTCACATATGTAAGATGAGTGGTGAAAGGAAGGAAGGAAGGAAGGAAGGAAGAAAGGAAGGAAGGAAGAAGAGAGAGAGAGCGAAATGAAGGAGAGTTTTTTCAAACTAGGGAGTCTGTAGCTCATATTCCTTTATTTGCAAATTTCCCCTTTTACTGATTTTATCACACATATTACTAAGTTACCTCATAAAACAGCACATACGCTCAGTGAATATTGTTTATTCCCAAGTGGAGAAGACGACAACACAAATTAAAAATAAGTTTAGTCAGGACTGACAAGAACAGATGGCAGGGAGGGTTACAAAGGGCAGAATTGTGTTTGCTTCTCTGTAGCTACTTTTAACATTCAAATGCATTTGGCAAACAATCAAATAATAAAAGTAAGAGACTTACTTTAAAATCATGTTTATACTGAAAGTGGAATGATTTAGTATTTCTTAATGTAATGTGCAGCATTTTAGAAAATAATTAACGATTCAAATGCAACTTGACATTGGTGAAGAATTGGATTAGGTTATAATGCAGTAGGAGAGCCTGTCATTTCAGATTATTTTCAGAAACTCTTTTTTTTTTAAAGACACTTTGAAAAGAATAATTTTAAAGATATCCATAATACAGTCAGCATGTGCCAGGAAAAAAACATGAATATAATAAAAATATGGATTGTAATTAAAATACATTAAAAATAATTATATTCTATCCAAGGCACTGAACATAAATGAGGAAATCAAGAAAGATATGACTTGAGGCACCAAATACTTTTCAATGCTTTGTATTGAGTTAGAGTGACTCACAATTCTTTTTACTTTAATAACACTATTATTACTATAAAGTGCTACAATAAAAGGAAGAACAGTTAGTAATGTTTGAACATATATCTCATGAATAAATTCAGCTTGGTTTCTGGGGGGAAAAAAGAATTTTCAATGGTTCTCACAAACTTCTACCATCTCTACATTGTTAAAGATATAAAACAGGATGTATAAGAAAAAGAAAGATCTAAATGCTGGAAGGGTGTTTTTCAGAAATATTCCTTATTTACAAAAATCGCCTCCTCCCCCTTCAGGATGGAATTCGGACTGCATAAGAGGCAATTGTAGAGACTGCTGACATTGGAATTACCATTACTGAACACTGAACATTTCTATGCTGAAGTGGATGAGGTTGAATTTTTGAGGAAGTTTCTGAGGGAAATCAAAGAATCATAAAATGATAGGGTTCTTGAGACTATGATAGTCACTTTGCTCAACAAAAGAATCAAACCTAAATCATTCATATCATAGGGCTACCTACTATCTACCTGAAAATTTGTAGTTATATAAAGACTACCATCCCTTTGGAAATTAATTCACTATAGATTTGATGTCAATTTTTGCCTAGTATTCAGGTGGAATATTTCTGCCATGGTATTTTACTTATCATTGCTCTGAATTTGTTAAAATCCACTTTACTGGTCCAAGATACGTCTTCAATTACCCACAGGCTTTAATTCTATTAAAATAAAGAAATGTAGCTTTATACAAATACTTTGTCCAGTATTCCTGATATTTCCATTTGTCAGGTACAAACAACCAGACTTACATGAACAGAGTTTGAGCTAACTACTTTATTATAGTCTGCCTATACTACAGAAATCTCCCCAGTCTGACAGCCTGCTCCTGGGAATAATTAGATAAGGCTCCAAGGAACTTGGGGGGGAGGCCTTAGTCCTTTTGCTGTTGCACAGTGACTCCAGGCTACCTCCACATTTGATCCCTCCTTCCTGTCAGGGTAGACGACAAATCAAGAAAACTACACTTTACTGTATGTCTTACACTACCGTTAGAAGGAGAATATAGAAAGAAAAGCTGGGAATTTCCTGAAATAACTATGCTTGGCAGAGTTTGCCTCACAATTATATGTCAGTAATTAATTTTTCTTGGCATCATTACTTGAAACCTGTTTGAAAGATCTAAGTTTGCTTGTGGAAAGTTTAATCCATATTGTCTTTTTGCTTGGGCCAGTAATAGCAGACATAAACAACAATGTAATTTTTATACATTCTTTTACTTGTTTTAATTAGATGTTCTTGACAGGTTCATTTCCTTGAATTTCTGAGCAGGTGTGAATACTTTTAACATTTAGTTCATCTCCTCCTCCTCCCTTTAATTTGCTTCTGTTCCTTTTGAACAAATTATATCCTTCTGCTGCTGAACTGTAATCCTCAGAGACATCCCATTGGGTCTTTCGTACTTCTACTAAATCAGATACATCTTGCTGTACTAACATGTGAAACCCATCTTTTTATTTCTTATAGGTTGAAAACAATAGACAATGAAGATCATGAATGTTATATGTTTTTTTTTTAATTTTAAGGTTGAGTTCTTTAACAGGGTCCCATTACATTAACACTCCCATTTCCTTCTGCCTAAATTGCTTAGGATTCCATCTAAAGCCTTCCTGTTGAAGCTCATCATGGTTTGAGCAATTGCAGTTTTATTAGACTTTTATCATCTTATGCCACATTCAAAGGGCAAAATATGATTTATTATATGCATGAACAGCCATTCAATCCTGGGAAAAGGTGCAACTGCTTATGGTGTTCCTGATAGGAGCAACAAGTACTGTATATCCATTTATATACAAAATCATTCTTTGCTCTTCAAATCCATATTTCTGCAGAGTCCTAGACTTGTATCTAAACCAATTCATAAATTGTTCATCAACAGCATTCTTCTTTTCTTTCCCATCCTTTTTGCGTGAACTTGAAAGATGGATGGGAATACCACCTTAGGCTCCTGGTTCTTGATCTTTCTTCCTCATTAGATATTTTAGATACTCCTGGCAATATCATTTGTCCCCACATGGATAAGCAGGGAGAGATAATTGAAAGTTGTTCTGTCCCATCAATAATCTGTGCTCCTAGCAGACAGCACACTTCATGAGTCCACGGATCTTGTTAGTTTCTCACCTGCAGCAGTGAGTTGTCAATTATAGTCATTCATTTGTCTTCTTGCACATGATATGACATGGTTTTACCTTTGAAAAACTCATGAATAAAGCAGTATGTCGATAAGAGTAACTGAATGGCATCCTGCAAAGGACAGAGACTATGAATACACAGTATTCATAATCCCTTTACTTGCTACTTGCAATTATTCTTAGCTAATGTATTTTTAATACAAAATTCTATAAAGAGGGGTTGTAAACCTCACCTACTTTTAGACTTGCTTTTGCCTCTAGCACGGATCAATAAACCAATTTATACCACAGCAAAGATGTGTGGGTCTCCAGGTAAAAAAAAAATCAGCTATTCTCCTACAGTAATGTGATTTTTGGCTACATAGGATTGCTACCAGAGATGAGATTACTGATACTTTGTTATCTGAATTTTATTATTGTACATAATGAACAAAAATACTAATATAACTTCTTTGTATTGATTGGAACCTGATTATATGAAGTAAATCATGTTCAAGTGAATCAGAAAGAGCTTACCTCATGTTTTAAATCTATTGTAAAATCTGACTTTAAAGGTTCATTCTTCAGTCTCCTTGCAAGCCTAAGCAATAAGAATAATAAAAACATAATACTGATATGTGGAAAAACATCGAACTTTTTAAATGAAGTTACCAACTCATTACACAGTAATTCTGCAACCCTACCTTAGAAGATGACATATAGTGTATAATTTTCAAATTTAAAACTGATGAAATATCAATGACTATTTGATAGAATTTGGCCATGTTTTTAAAAAACAATATGTGATTCATGAAACAGAATACAATGCTTAGAATATAGATAATGCCTACTCTGTTCCAATAATAGTGGAGAACTTCTGTTTCTTTGCCATCATGGCAGCCAAAGTAAGTACCAAGATGAACCTTCCTTGGAGGTCAAACCTGACCCTGCATGGCACTTTGAAGATATAGTCAGCTATATCTCTTTAAACTTGATAGAATCAAAAACTTACTCAACAATAAAACTCACCAAACAACTAAACTAAACTTTGTTTAGTTGTTGGGTGCAACTATTTTCAGCTTTAATATATGGGCAGTACAGCTGACCAAGACAGCCAGTATGTTGCAGTAGTTGTAAGATCAGACTACAAGCCAGGAGCCCATGAGTTCTAGCCTTGCCTAGGCACAAAGCCAGCTAGGTGACCTTGGACCAGTCACTCTCTCTCAGCCCTAACAAAGAGGCAATGGCAAACAATCTTGCCATGAAAACAGCAGGGATTGATGTAAGACAGTTGCCAAGTTCAACACTGACTCGAAGGCAGCGTGCTCTGTCTCTCTCTCACACACACACAGAGCTGGCAACTGTGTTTTTGATTCTTGCCATTAAAAAATTGCAGATTATATGATGGCAGAGATAGTTTGTCTTTCTGAAAGGCAGTGTTGTCAACTAACTTGAAAAATGTGCGTAAGCCATAAGAAATTCAGGACCTAAGATTCTTAGTTGTTAATAATATTCCTTTTTCAGGTAGGCGAGGAATATTCAAAACCTCAGGTAAATACTTTTGCTGTAAATCAGCCTTTCCAACCTGGCACTATTTAATTCTTGGACTCCAACCCCTAGAATTCCCATTTCATCATGCCCACTAAGAATTTTGAGAGTTGCAGTCCCAACATAACTGAAGATAATCTGTAAGCAGGTTATCCAGAAAAACAGATGAGAACAATCTTCCCAAATAATCACAATGGCCAAAGTACTAGAGTTGGAGAATATGAAACACACTTTATTAAAAAGCTTAATTTTGTGTATTTCACTGCAAATATTTAATCTTTCAAACCTGTGAGGCAGGCAAACGTGGACCACCTGGACTTCTGGAAAGACTGATATTGCTAAGTAGCGTGTAACCAAATCTTGAAAACCTGTCTAAGCAATTGTCCTGCTTAGTTTATGTCTAACATAATTAAAGCAGGGTTGTTCCTTCTCATATTCCCTGAATCCCTGGCCTGAGGTGTCTCTTTTGCAACAGTTCTTTTTCCTCCTGTTATTAAAATAGTAATATATTAACTAAAATTGGTAATATGCAATTTAATATGAAAATATATTTATATATTTCATTTTATAGGATTTATATTTTATATAAAATTATATATATTAGTTTAATCTCTGATATGCATTCTTCGAGAAGATTTTTTTTCTTTTAGCTTTGTACTCTTTATAGCTTTAAAGTTTTTTAATAATAATAATGTTGCATATATTGTGTTATAACTCTGTTTATTACCCAGAATCACCTGTTTGTGAGATGGGCAGTCATATGAATTTGAATAAATACATTCTACTCTATAGGTTTTATTTATCTGTGAGCATTTCTTATTATAGTGTTTGATTTAATTTTTCACTTCCATTGCTTTGCATGTATCAGATTATTTGAATCATCTTTCATCCTGGATTTTGTACCGAAACAGCCCTGGTGTAAGAAGGTTATCAATCCAGTTATAATCCTGAGATTCGATATGGAGATACCTCTGGTTGCCTGACAGAATGCCTCTATTGGAGATAGACTGTAACATGAGTATAGCAATCTTGCTACGTTGATTTATAGTTGGGCATCAGAGGAACATTGCTACAGAAATTCTGCATTTGACTTCAACCTGTGCTAACATATTGTAAAGTCCAATAATGTCTATTTTTCTGTTTTTCAACATTTACATGCTGTCATCCTGTCAATATTGTGGTAACATCAGTCTCTAATTCTCTTTGGACCATTTTCCAAAGCTGAGTTGAAGTGTAGCCATCTTTCATTGATTCACATAAAACTACACTGGCATGAAATGTTCGGTTTCCGCTGCCTAATCTTAACTTGCCTCTATTGACTTTGTTCTGAGTCATGCCAAATAGTTTTCTCCTCATTAGGCATGGGCAATGTATAATAGTTTCATTCTATTGTAACCCAAGTTAAATGAAATTAAAAACAAACGATGGGTCAGTCATGAAGAGGCAGCATTCTAATTTAATATTGCTTTTTCCTTCACTTTTTTGTATGAAGAACAAAAGCTAAGCCGTATTTTCCTGTTTTCTTTTCAGGATCCAATGGAGCGGGGTATTGATCCTATCATTTCACTTTCATGCTCTTTCAGCTTTCTGCTAAATTAGGCCACAGGGTCAAAGCATGACAATTCTGCTGTGCAAGTCGTGTAACACCTATTACACAATTTTACCAGTTCACTGTTTAAATTTATCAGTTGCTGATTGCTTCCACACACATACAAATACATAGACATATATATACCGTGTTTCCCCGAAAATAAGACTCTGTCTTATATTTTTTTGAACCCTGAAATAAGCGCTTGGCCTAT
>JANHFK010005071.1:259567-270531 GCA_036250565.1 Sibynophis collaris | reverse complement strand
AGATTCGAACCTGCAATAATTGCAGGCATCTGGTGTTAATAACAGGGTGTTTAGACCGCTGTGCTACCAAGGCTCTTTTCCCCCACAGTGGCCAACCAGAAGAACACTGAATGCAATAGAACCCTTTTTCTCTTGCTCATAAATTTCTGTTCAGTTCATAAATATGGAGGCTACCTCATATATAAATTACAGTTGGGAAGATGTTGCTGTCATGCTGACTCCATAGAGATCCTGTTACTTAGGACTTCCCTTTGTATTCTAGAAGCTCATCAAATTTATAAAAAACTAATGTTGATGTAGATAAACTTTGTTTTGAGAACATTGTCTTGGTTATGGGCATTTTATTTTTTGTCATTGCTGCAGTGGATTTTATTATTCTCCACTACTTTTGCTTTGATCCATCCGTTCAGAAACTTACTACTCATTCCTTTGCTCACATGTGTTGTTGTCTATAGCATACATGCCAGGTAATCTACATTCAAAACACAAATGACAAAGATAGCAATTTCCTTAGTCTTCCCAGCAGGCATTTTAGAATATATTATTCTTAGTACTTTCTCACTATTTTCATAAAGCTGCAGGTCCAAGTAAACAACCTTTCAAGGCTACCTGGGATATTTGGAATGTTAAACATTTGTTGTGACATTTTGCCACCAGCAAATGGGCATTGTTACTCAGTTTTCAGAAATGATTTAGTCTCATTTTAGAACATGCTTCAGGTTCAGGTTGGACTATTCCTGGAGTACTTAAGTGTTTTTGAAGTCGGAATGGCTGATTCATGAGTCAGAAAATTTGGCACATTTTTCATACCTTTTAATTTTTTAAAAAATTTTAGATCCCAATTTGAAGAATTATGTGGTGATCCTCTGCAAAGAATAGAGATCCCCCTTCGTTCTTTGATGGAGCAAATTCAACTCAAAGTAGAAGATGTGAATGCTGTTGAAATTGTGGGTGGAGCCACACGTATGCCAGCTGTTAAAGAGAAGATAGGGAAGTTCTTTGGCAAAGATGTCAGTACAACACTGAATGCAGATGAAGCTGTTGCAAGAGGCTGTGCTTTGCAGGTATTTCCAGGAAAGCAATCATTAAATCAGAAGTAGGACTGGATGAAGAAATACATTTAGTTTTCAATTTAATTCTACAGAATGTTCACTTCTCAAACTCATCCAAATCTTTTTATGGCTTTTTTGTAAGCAGAAAGCAGATGATAAGAACAAGGATTAAGTTAACCTTGTTACCATTGCTTATTTGAAGTGTGTACTTAAATATCACTAGGTATTTATGGACCTTGTTTGGATACTGAACAATAGTTCATTGTGGAAAAAGTCTCCATGGAAAAAGAGTTTATTTAAAGTCAGGCTGAAGCAATAAGAATGCTTAATCAGTACTGATTTATTTTCATGAAGTAGACAGTTGTTAAAAGAACAGATTTTGGAAGGAACTATAATTAGGCATGACTAATAGTGGTGGTGCTTAAATAATGGTGCCTCATAAATTATGTAATTTTTTTCTCTTAAGTTTAAAATAGGGACTTAATAAAGATATACCTGGAATCCAGTAGGAAAAAGTCCCCTTTCTATAGGGATTGTTGGTGTAAAAACATGTTCTCCTGAACCACTTCTGTGTTTTTCTTTCCTAAAACAGCTTTAATTCAAAAATAAGCAGAAAAACAAAAACAAGCCATCTTTTGACACATAAAACCCTATTAAGGCTATTAGTTCCTCCCTTAAGCTGGATTTCAGATACCAATTTAACAGTTTGTGGATCCATATTATCTTACTAATTTTAAACCATTTTTTCTTTAAGGTTTTGCAAAAAACCTTTCATAATTGCAGTTTTAGGCTAATAGGATTATCTGGAAAATTTTGCTCTGTGGATAATAGTAAGCTTAAATAAAGAAAAATTAGGTAATAGTATTTATTGGCGAAAATATAACTTATTACTCTGCTGAAACTATGTTGAAATTACAAATATTCTCTTTTATAAATCTCCTTTCTGAGATTAGGCTTTGTAATAAATAGTTAGCCAGAACACTTTTTTTTCAAATCAATAAAATTATCAGTTCTCACTTTCTTTTATAAACTATTTTAATCTGACTTTTTGGAAAGGGAATAACAAAATGCCTTGTATTGCATTTTCATTTTCCAGTGCGCAATTCTGTCTCCAGCTTTTAAAGTTAGAGAAATCTCCATCACAGATGCAGTTACGTTCCCAATATCATTGATGTGGAGTACAGAGACCGAAGATGGAGATGGGTGAGACATAATATCAAATTTCATGTTTCTCTGCAATAGCCCTGTAATGTCAATACTGCCTCTTAAATTGAAGCGATCACATTTGACTGAATTCTTACAGAAGAGTCAAATAAAGAAATTGTCATAAATAACAGTATATTATCGAGTAGTTAGGGATCCCATTTCATTGGTAGCCACTTGAGGTAAAGACAAATTCAGAAATTTCTTGATCTCCCGTCATAGTTTTTGTAATAATTTCATTCATTCATTCAATTTATAGAGCCACCTATATCACCAAGACTTGTAATAATACAACTAAATAGCAGTTGCAATAGTGATATGTGAACTGGAGCAGGGTTTTTTCTTGCTTGTTCACATACCTTTCAAAATGTGTTCAAACTCATTTGTCACCATCATCTGTGACATTGATTTTAATATTCAACATTTAGACAATATAAATTTGTCAGTTGTATGTTGCAATTATACTAAATCTTTCATATGACAATAAATTGGCAGGTGTGACTACATTGCCAGGTTCAGCTCTTAATTATCTTATTGCCTGAGGCTTCAGCTCATTTACATTGGATTTTCTGGAATATATATTTACAAAAGGTATTTCTCATTGCAAGAGCTCTTGAAACGAGTGGGAACTATGCGAACATGCTTTATTAGCTTCCTATTTGGTTCATGCTTGATAGTAGAGCCTCCTAATAGCAAATTCCTTTTGTTCTCAAAATTATTAACAATTGGGGAAAGAGTTATACTGAAATATTGTACTTATGCACAAGAATTAAAATGTTAGATTATTCTCTCACTATATCTAGTCAGTGTACAAGGTAGAGACTAATATAGGCTGTTGGAAAGAGTAAAAAAACAATTTGAAGGTGCTCCTCCCACACCCATCCGCCCACTGACACCTTTAAAGCCCTGGGCACAATACAGCTCAATGCCATCCCAGAGCCTAAAGTGAGTCTGAGATTGAGGATAAAACATTGTATGTATTAGCTTCTGTATTTTTTATGTAATATGTATGCTATTTGATTAAAATGGGAAGTCATATAGGACTCATGAATAAATAGATAATTAAGCAGTTAGGATCTGGCAGAGCAATAATAATGCAATAAGACTATTTTCACAATAGCTACCTCCAAATCATTTTCCTCCTTAATCTAAATAGGATTCATGAAGTTTTCAGCAGGCATCATGCAGCTCCTTTTTCCAAAGTCTTGACATTTTACAGAAAAGGATCATTTGAACTCCAGGCATTTTATTCTGATCTCAGTAATGTCCCCTACCCTGAAAAAAAGATAGGTAAGTGGTTGTGTATGTAAGAATCTCTAAACATTTTAAATATTATTGGATATAGGAAGGATATTTGCAATATTTGGCAATTCAGGAATAGAACTTTATGTCCCCACTCTGGCCCATGCCACACCAGGGGTGATTTGTTTGTGAGAGAAAATACCGTGATCTGAAAATAGTTTGATATGTTGAGATTGATTTATTTCCAGAATCTGCAAATCGTCTTAAAATGGCACAGGCCAGAAATGAAGCAGAACATTCTGGAGTTTCCAGGAATGATCTGTTCCTCAATCATGAAATTTTCATATCCTTGGTGTAATGGCTGAACAAATTAACAGCAACAAAAATAACCTCTGTAAGAAAAGACTTTAACTACGTTCTTATATAATGCAGGTACTCCTCGACTTACGACTACAATTGAGCCCAAAATTTCTGCTGCTAAGTGAGACAATTCTTAAAATAAGTTTGTCCCCTTTTATAAACTTCATTGCCATAGTTGTTAAGTGAATCACTGCAGTTGTTAAGTTAGTAACATAGTTGTTAAGTGAATCTGGCTTCTTGTCAGAAAATAACAAAAGGAGATCACATGACTGCAACCATCATAAATATAAACCATTTCTGAAGTATCTGAAATTTGATCATGTGACCATGGAAATGTTCAACGGTTGTGAAAAACAATCATAAGTCACTTTTTTCAGTTCCATTGTAACTTTGAATGATCACTAAATGAATAGTTGTAAGCCGAGGACTACCTGTATGTGTTTATTTTACTGTTTTGTTTATGTAATTAAGTGAATTCTGAATAATGAATAATTTTTATTTGTGACATGAGTATAAAAGGTCCCCAAAACTTGCAATAATATAAGTGAAAACCATTGTACCGTCTGCTGTTACTGTAGTCACTGATGCTGCCTAAAGAGATCTATGTAGAAATGGAGTATTTAAAAAAAATAAGACAGTCAAGTGCTGGTTGATAAACTTGAAGCTACTAGTCCTTTTTATAAAATGAAAATAGTTTTTTTTTTCATAGAATTATATGCCAGTATGTTTTGGAGAAAATTGATTTGCTGCTAATAAACATAGTAGCAGCATTATAATTTCCATCTGTCGTGAATTCCATTATTGTTACTTAGCGTATTTATGTTTAATGTATCTTAGCATTCATGATCAGAACAGAAATTCATTTGGAACATTACGAGTACAAAATATGTCTTGGTAATCTGCCACTTTGCAACATACAGCACTAAATTAATAACAAGTTTATATAACAAATCATGGGTGGGGTGGATTTTCTATCTCCTAAAAAACAACTTGCTGTTGGAAACTAAAAACTTCATGCTTTTGGAAATCTAACCTTTTCTTCCATATTTGTGATTGTTTTCTTGTATTCAGGCAAATACATTATCCAGAACATTGCAGCTCAGAATGATGGAGAAAAAACTAAAGTTAAAGTTAAAGTTCGCATCAATAGCCATGGCATTTTTAGTGTCTCTACTGCATCAATGGTGGAGCAGATGAAAATAGAAGAAACTGAAAGTCCCAATATTGAGGCTGAAATAGAACTTCAGAGTCAAAAAACTGAGAACTGTAATGTAAGTTGGTCTCCTCATATAGAAAATTTAGAATCTTCTTTATTAAAACTAGCGATGGTAGCATTTCAAAACATAATAATCGAAATGCTTTAAGGGTGGGTCAGTAAGAACATTTCTGCTTCTTGAACTCTTCCAAATTCTAAACCAGGGATGGATGAAAGTACCAAGCGCAAGTGTCAGCATTCCAGAAGTCCCCCACTCCAATTAAAAACTCTGAGGTGAGCATTTCTCAAAGTTCCGTTTATTAGAGTAGGTATACTGGCACATTTGGGAAAACCCGAATCTGAAAGTCCCAGGTTTTCCTTCAGTAAATCAAAACCCCAAATCCAACCCCTGCACCAATCAGTCTGTCACATGGCCCAATCATCATCCGTCCCAACTTGAGCCATCACACCTCCTCCAAATGCATAAACACCATGACCTTGACCAAAGGGAAGAATGCTGTTATGTCTAACTACAATCACTCCCCTGAATTCCCCCTCCTACTTTTCCCAAGCTCAAGAAGTTGGCAGGGTGGAAGCTTCTGGTGCTAATATGACCCCCAAACCTGACAGCAAGAAACTGTTTAAAACTGAGTTTAACCTGAATGGGCTTTGTTTTAGTTTAGCCAAACAAATGTTTGCAAACTATTAACAGGGAACAACTATTGGAGCAGTACAGTTATTACAGACTGTAATTTTATTTTTATTTTCCTCGGTAAGGGATTTTGAAACTTTAATCCACAATATCTGAGAGCACAAGATTATCTAGCAAACTCCCCAAAGCTTATTGATAGACTACAGGTTCTATTTGTTATGAGTTGAAAGTGCATGATCCTGAATCCCTTCAGCTACGAGTCTCAGTTAACAGATAATGGGGGGAAATGACATTTTGTAGAGTTGCTACCAATCAGAATAGCTGACTGATACTGAGTGACAAATTTTTCTGCGCCTGTCTTGGAATAATTCAAAAGCGCCTGGGTATGAAATAGCTTATTCATTATAAGAAGACATTTCCAGCTCAAATCTGGGAAGAGAGATAATTCTGCCGCATCAAGAGGGGAGTTAGTGATTGTGATAGATTATATATAAATTTGGTCAGTAGTAGTGATTCATCTATCTGGGAACATTGAAGAGATGCTTAATGGTGCTTTGCTCTCAAGAGATAAATTTCCATCCATTTTATGATGCTTAAACGTGCAGAAATTCTCTATCTTATATTTGAGAGGTATCAAGTGTTAAGTGTATTTTGGTTCCTTAATGTTTTTTTGTTGTTACATTTTCAAATCTTTTGTGTCTGGGCTCCCATTTCAGAAAAATATCCAGCAAGACAACATTGAGGCTGGACCTCAGTCCCAGGTACAAACAGATGGTCAGCAAACATCACAGACGCCCCCTTCTCCCGAGGTTCCCTCTGAAGAAAATAAAATCCCCAGTGGTGAAAAAGTGAGTGTCTTTAAAAAGTGTTCTGTTGCGGGGGAAATGTAACAGTACGTAAAAGTAATCTCATATAAATGATAATCTACTGGTGCTCTGGCAAATCTGCATTAGCTATATCTCATGGAGGTGTAATGTTGAAATTACACCCAAGAGAAAAGTACAGTACTGGGACAAACTGGATTCTATTATACAGGGTTTTTTTTTCCTGTTAGGCCCTGATGTAATCGTGGTATTATATTGTTCACTCTAGGGAAATGAAAAGAAAAGTGATCAACCTCCAGATGCTAAGAAACCCAAAATAAAAGTGAAAAATGTTGAGTTGCCTATTGAAGCTAATTTAGTATGGCAGCTTGGGAAGGATCTGCTGAATATGTACATTGAAACAGAGGTATGTTAAATGATCTTCAGCATCTACCTTCTGTTTTTTCCTTTTAGTTGCAACTTTGGTTCTAGGGAATGCATTGAGGCTAATTATTAGCTGAAAAAAGAATTGAAAATGGATATTTCACTGATCAGTTAAACTTGAAGATGAGCGTATGTTGAATTTTATATCAATGATGGGGTCATTTCCATATTTATTAGATCTTATTGTTGTTGATACGATTTTTACTCATGTTTAGAGTTGTTGACCCTGACACTATGGGAAATTACTATGCAATCTAGAAACCTGGCTGATTAGGTATTTTAGACTAAGTATAGTTAAATTTCTTGCCCCTTCATGAGTGGCAGTTGACTTAGTTGAATCAGTTCCATGAATAGGAGGGGCATGGAGTACAATGGATGTTCAGCCTTTAGAGCTTACATTTAGTTAGTTACCAAATTTTATCTCTCGGTGTATATTGTACAAAAATGTTTTATAAATACTCAACTGCAACCCACAATAGGTGCTGTTGACACTTGATGCTGCAAACCTAGTCAATATTTCTGTGCACGTATTTCTGTGTGTTTTTAGATACTCTCATTATTGTCATAAATTCCTTATGTGCGATAGAGTGCTGTTTACTGCATTATTATCTATCAAAGTTAGTGTTTTTTAAAAATGACAACTTTATAACACAGAATGCATTTTGTGAATCATTCACTGAGTTGTAAATAAAGCCTTTGAAGAGATTTAATTGAAGAGACAATATATTGTGGTATTCAAAACTTTAAGTACTTAAAACTGTTCTGATTACTGCTTTTTTGTAAACAGGGCAAGATGATCATGCAGGACAAATTGGAGAAGGAAAGAAATGATGCAAAGAATGCAGTTGAAGAATATGTTTATGATTTTAGAGACAAGCTGTCTGGACCCTATGAAAAATTTGTGTGTGAGCAGGTAGTGTATAATAAATATAAAATAAATATAAAATATAAAATATTTCATCCAGAATGCCAGTTTAGGATATTTACAGTGCACTAATTAAATATTATAATCACTCATTGCATGTGCTGCCTACGGATTTTCTGGGTAGAGGTGCAACATACTATAAGGTATCAGATTAAAAAAGGGTAGTTCATTTAATCCTCATTTAAAGCCATTTAAATTGGCTTTAATTGTTATCGTCACAGCTTTCAGTGGCAATTTCTTACGTTTGCAATAACATTTCAGATTCCATTGTTCAATTCTATTCAGCATATATACCTCCCTTCTGCTTGTGTACTCATTTTCTTCCTAAAATTGTATTAATTGTGATTATTTTATATATGATTAAGAGCAATTTTGTATTATGAATGCAGCTAATCCAACTATTAGCTGTTGGGTGTTGCTGTTAAGAAATAAACTTGTTATTAACTCTTGCTTAGGACCGTCAGAATTTTTCTATGCTGCTGTCAGAAATAGAAGATTGGCTCTATGAAGAAGGGGAAGACCAAGCTAAACATGTCTACATGGACAAATTAACTGAATTAAAGGTATAGCTAACTTTCATTTTATATGTTGGATTTTCAAAGTGCTATTGATTGCTGAAATAGCCTGTTCCTATTCTGATCTCTTTTAGAAATTTGGGACTCCCATTGAAATCAGATATCAAGAAGCAGAGGAGCGGCCCAAGCTGCTAGAGGAACTGGGGCATAGACTTCGCGTATATGCTGGGATTACAGAGGAATATAAGAACAAAGTATGTAGTTGTAGTTATAATACACACTTGAACTGTGAAGTGCTCTGAATTCTCTTTGTAAAGTGTATTCTGATCAATAGTGCATGACATTACTTAACCATTGATAATTCTTTTACAGCTTACGGTTATATAGCGGTTATATATCCACTGCTACCAAAAGAATAAATTGTAAGAAATTCCAGATTTTAGAGGATTATCCTGAAATACCATGATGATCATTCTGGCGCAAGACAATGGGGCTTTTCCAATAGATGGACACAAAATAGAAAATCGAGTTTTAATAACTAGGCTGAACTGTTCTAATTAGTTCACCGTTCGGCTAAACTGAAACCTGGAACTTTTGATTGTTGCAGGTTTGTCCAAGACAAATTTCAGAAGGATGTTGTGAGTCAAGTAGGATTGTTGTTCATTTCCACTCTATTATGAGCAGGAAATGATTTTCACTTGCCCGTTATTTGGCAATAGGTTGATCTGGTATCTCTTTGTGATTATGTGAGAATGTACTCCCACATTGCTCATCCATTTTCTTCACTCAAATGCAGCAGAACCAGCCAGTCCATCTACCCCTACTCTCCAAACCTCCTAATGTGTTTTTTCCCCTTAGCATCCCTTAATTATGTCCTCACAATGATATCCCATTTTGATCTGTGAACAGATAACTTAAACCTGGCTATTTCATCCATAAACTATTTTGAATATCCCTAAAAGGCACTCATAACATGAAGGGCCAGCCAAGCATAGCATGCAATATCTTATAAAAGTTACTTTTTACATTAATTTACATAACACATTTTGGTCATTGCAACCATCCGTCAAGCTTTAGAACTGTTTTTATTTACTGTATTTTTCGGAGTATAAGATGCACCTCCCCCCCCCCCCAAAGTGAGTGGAAATGTCTGTGTGTCTTATACTCCGAATATTGCGGCGGGGGGGTTGGTGCGTGCCGATCAGCTCTTCTAGAATGTGCTGCGGTGGCAGCAGCGAATGGGCCACGGCGGTGGCGGCGAACGGGCCACACCAAACAGGTGGTGGCGGTGAAAGGTTGGTGGCGAATGGCCCGCAGTGAACAGGCCTGATGAATACCGGATGGATGCTGGGAGGCAGAGGCAGTTCTTTTTCCCGCTTGTTTTCCTCCCCAAAAGCTAGGTGCGTCTTACAGGCCGGAGCGTCTTATAGTCCGAAAAATATGGTACTTTTTCCATTTATATTTGTGCGAACACTTGTTTTCGCTTACAATCTGCATTAAATTTATGTTAGTGAAGTTGAAATCTTGATGAGCTAAAAGTTGTATGAGAAAATCGATACGATTTTTTTTTTTAGTGGAAAGGGAACATTTTTTCTCAGTGCAAGTAACATGAGCAGGCTATTTTAAAGCCATACCAAAAGATGTAATTTTATGTGAACTTTATAAATCTGATTTTTAAACTGAAGCAGTGGTCCACAACCTTTCTGGCTTGGTAGATCAGGAAAAAGGGTGTGTGTGTGAGGAGAGAATGGTTCTGTGTGGAGTGGCACAACTCCATGGAACTTTGCACATGAACAAGCACGAGTGCCTGCCACTCACACAGATGGAGCTTTGTGTGCACTCATGCTCGCCCATTACTTGCACAGTCTTGTTCCTCGGCTAGGGACCCCGATCTAAAGTAAAGCAATCTAATGACTCAGTAAGCTACAGTCTTAAAAACAATCTCCACAATTTAGAGATTGCTTACCTTCCATGATGTTTTATTTCTTATATAAAAAGTCAGAAATTTGGATGTATGGAAGTGTGGCCTTGTAATAAGTGGCTTTGCTGAGACTGAGTGGAAAGAACAGAAAAAATATGCGCGATTAACTAACATTTTGGGTTTAAATTAATTATGATTAACTTATTTATATTTTATAGTCGCCCATGCCCTGGTCACCTCCCATTTGGGTTATTGTAATTTACTCTACAAGGATCTGCCTTTGAAGAGCATCCAGATGCTTCAGTTGGCTCAAAATGAAGCAGCCACATAGTGAAAGCTGCACTGGTTGCCAATTTGCCTCTGGGTACAATTCAAGGTAGAGTTTATCACCTCTACAAACCCTAAATGGCTTGTGACCCAGTTATTTGATGGACCACCTCTCCCCAATACCTGGCCCAACAGAACAAAAGGCAGGACATACTGCACGTCCCAATTATCAAGGAAGTACATCTGATATGATCTTAGAAAAGGATCTTCTCTGTATTATTCCTGCCATTAAAACATAGTTCTTTCAGAGATTTTATTAAGAGGGAGAAAGACCAGTTATGGTGGGACATTGATCAAGCTTATAGAATTAATTCAACATATGCTA
>JANHFK010005071.1:148453-160196 GCA_036250565.1 Sibynophis collaris | reverse complement strand
AAGGAAGGAAGGAAGGAAGGAAGGAAGGAAGGAAGGAAGGAAGGAAGGAAGGAAGGAAGGAAGGAAGGAAGGGCCAGAACTGTTGCCATCAAGAAACCCCTCTGATGCTAATCATATATTTGAGAGCTGATGGATTAAGGCCAAAACAATGATTCAAGTCATGCAAATATAGTGCTGGATAATAAATTTCTAGTCCAGTTTGTAATTTGCCAAATCCAACTTTTCCTCTTACAATTTTTGTCAAGTTAATTTTACTTGAAGGTGCATACTATTAATCCATGTTAAATATTTAAAAGCATAATATTAAAACTACTGAGTTTGACCCAGGAAACCCCTAACACTGAAGAAAAAGAAAAGCAAACAGCTGGAAACTTTCAAATGATATCAACAGGCATGAAGGCATTTAAAAACAAGTCCATGAAAACATATCAATCCACCACCCCCGCCCCCAAAGCAAAATATATATCTTTCTTTCTTGGGTTTGTATACAATTCTTGGTTTCGTATACAATCTTCAGCCTTACCATTTTGGATGACGCTTAGGAGGGTGACAATCACCAGAAGGACAATGTATCCAACCATGTCTTGGTCCATGTTGACAGCTTGTCTTGTGAAGGTTTTCTGTGTAGCTCTCTTTGGCAACTCAGCTACACAAACCACACAAAGAGGAAGTTATTGTCTCCCTTATCTTGCATAATGGAAATTTCTTTTATGGCTTCATAGTCTGCAATTTGATAGTGTGCAATATATTCAGTTCAACTGTTTTCATTTATGAATACAATAAATTGATCAGCTGCAGGTTAAAGAGCTTCCATTCTATTTTTGCATTTTTCATCTGATAGTCCATTGTTACCATTCTTAAGGATATACTATAGTATATAGCTGTAATGGCGAACCTATGGCAGGGTGCCACAGGTGGCACATGGAGCAATATTAGTGGGCACGCGAGCATTACCCCAGCTTAGCTGCAGCGCGCTGATTTCCGGGCCTTCTGGGTCCACCGGAAGTCAGGAAACAGGCTGTTTCCAGCCTCCGAAGGGCCTCGGGAGGGGGGAATGCTGTTTTCGCCCTCCCCAGACTCCTAGAAAGGCTCTGGAGCCTGGGGAGGGCAAAAAACGGGCCTACTGGGCCCACCTTTCCATCCCATGCCAAAAGGGGGGAGCATGGGGGTTCACGTACGCATGCGCAGAGGGTGGGGCGCATTGAATTATGGGTGTGGGCACGCATGTGGCCCCCATTTCCCCTGCTTTTGGCACACGACGGCAAAAAGGTTAGCCATCACTGGTATATAGCCTGACATGTACAATTGAAATCAATTTGAATCGATCTTGCTGTATTCAAAACCTGTCATTCTTTGTAGCTTTTTTTCCCCAATTTGTCCATTTCAGTTTATCTCTGGTTGGTGTACTGTATACTTACTTTAATACATATCTTTTCAAAATATGTGCAATTGTCTGTAATATGGCTTATGTACACTGGTTTAATATTTTGGTTAAATAGGAATGATATTATATATTGTTTTCCTGAATGTATGAATTTTGTGCAGGTTTTTACTAATACAGTAAGTATGCATTATTACTGATTGATAAAGTGCTTAGAAAGATTCAGAGGTGCAAAAAAGATAACTGAGTTTTCACTGTGTGAAGGTTCAAAGAGCTTTGCATTGCAGCAAAATCCCATCTCTAACTTCAATGGAATTTCAGGAATAAAAGATTGCAATGAACATAGTCTAGTAGGGAGTTACCTTTTTATGTCATTTCTGAAAACATGTTAATACTGTATAAGTTGTAGCATTGGCTATGTTAATTTTTCAAAGCAGCAAATCACAAATAGGCATCTGGGATCTTAAATAATTACTTAAGATGATTTATGAGGATGTAATTAGCAAAAAAAAACCTATTGAATAGTAATGCCATGTTCCCAATTCAGAATTCATGTATACTGTATTCACTTAACATTTTTAAATACCAGGCTATTTGAAAACTCTGTACAATTTTGAAAATATATCTGGATTTCTAAAATTCAAATGCATTTGAAAGTTGGACTTATTATTTCTGGTTCAGTTACAACTTTCAGTTGCAAGACTTTCACTTGAAATGCTGTAGTTCTTTATAAACTGTGGTTAGTTCATTGGTAGAAAGATGTCCCACATTGTTTTTCGGAAACTAAATTTAGGAGGCTTTGTTGGAGAACGAGGGTTTAACACTTTTCAGTTTTCCCTCATAAAACTGTGCATGTCTGCCTGGGTGTCTGCCTGCCTGTCTATGTATCTATCATCTAATCCCGTGATGGCGATCCTATGGCCCACGTGCCAGAGGTAGCACGCAGCGCCCTCTCTGTGGGCACGTGAGCTGTCACCCCAGTTCAGCTCTACCGAGCATGCGTGTGCACTTCCCTCCAACTAGCTGGTCATTGTGTCTCTGCCACGCATGCGTGGAGGGCGGGACACGGGTGCATGCATGGGTGGTGGGGTGCATGTGTGGGGGGCAGGGTGCATGCGTGGGGGTGTAAGCAGATGCACGGAGTGGGGTGCATGTGCGAAGGCCATGCATACAGTGCATTTTAGGGGTTCGGGCGCACGCTTTGGGCGCACACTTTGGGCACTCGATCCGGAAAAGGTTAGCCATCACAGATCTAATCTTTCATCTAATAATTTACCCTATTTACCTACCTATCTATCTATTAAGTGACTCAATCTCAAAGTTGCTGTGACTTGTGCTTCCCTCCTTTTGTCCTCACCACTGCCAGCTTAAATGCACATTTCCCAAAGGTGGAAATGCCAATTTGGGGAAGTCTAATTCCCAGGGAGAGTGGCTGGCAGTTGTTAAACTTGTAGCAGCCTTATTCCTAGGGTCTTTACAGAAGACCCAAAGAGGAAGCAGGAAACCACCTTTGAGAGTGAGGGTGGCAAGGAGCCAGGACAAATGGGAAAGCACCAGTCCTTGTATCAGTGTACTTGCTGCCCATATTCTGATTGGGACTCCTCTAATTACCCTCCTAGTGAGAGCAGGTTGAATCTATATCTACTGTTCAACTGGACTGAAGCCTGGAAAACCCAAAACCCTGGGATGCTCCAAGAAGTCATCCAGTTGGAGATGAAAAACTGAAACCCATGACAATCCTTACTTCCGCAAGAATCCTTACTTCATTCGGACTATTTAAATTCAGTAAAAAAATTCCTCTTCATTTGCTCTCCCTTTTAAAATATTGTGCATGAATGGGTTCTGCTCTCTTGG
The DNA here is from genome assembly GCA_036250565.1 of Sibynophis collaris. Classification (NCBI taxonomy): domain Eukaryota; kingdom Metazoa; phylum Chordata; class Lepidosauria; order Squamata; family Sibynophiidae; genus Sibynophis; species Sibynophis collaris. Next base: position 156,961 of record JANHFK010005071.1, on the reverse strand, counting down.
CCCTATGATCTTTGTCTGATGTTTTGTCTGAAATGGCATACGGTTTCCTGCCTGAGCAGGGGATTGGACTAGAAGACCTCCAAGGTCCCTTCCAACTCTGTTATTCTATTCTATTGTGTTCTATCTCAGGAAAATACATGCTTAAATTAAGGAGGTGTTAAAGCGGCATTGACCACATGAGCCCAAGGAAAGGCACAGGATCTACTGAAAGTATAGTAAGTGTACTCCCTCTCTAAGTGTTGCAATTTTCTTTACATGGAATTTGTCCATAATTGCAAATCAAGGGCAGTCTCTTGTGAAGGGAGTGCACCATTGACTTCCAAGGCAACTGCTACTACGTCCTTTTTCAACGAGTCATTCACAGTTTCGTGAATCTGGTCCTTCTTCCCTCTCTCTCTGGCCAAACTAATATGCTAGGAGAGGCAAGGATCCAAGTGGTTCTCATCTCACACAGTATCTCACTGAGTTCATTAGAACCCACAGGCTGAAATGAATCTCAGGCACCGAAAGGTACTCATACCATCATTTCCATGGGCTCTGTTCAGCCAAGGTTGTGAACATAACTAATATTCCTTCCTACTCCTATTTTCCCTTTCCATAACAGCTCTGTGAGGTGAGTGGGGCCAAGGGAGATGACTGATCTAAAGTCACCCAACTAGCTTTCATAGATGAGACTAAAACTCAATTTCATCAGTCTGTTGTCTTGGTAGCAGGTCTTCCTCCTGCACTTCAAGGCCGTTCCCTCTGTCCCTACAGGGATTGGTTGCTTTGAATACGATTCCACAGATATGTTTTTCAAGAGAAAAAACGTTCTCCAAAAGAACCAGGGGCTCCATTAAGGCAGGATTAGGAGATACCAAGTCATCCATGCCAGGGGCCCCAACTTTTTGGGTGCCAGGGACCAGTAGTGTGTTCCTACCGGTTTGCTCTGGTTCTTAGAACTGATAGTAGCGGTGGTGGGAGGCTCCACCCACGTGCCCGGATGTCATCATGAGCGAAGCGAGCGCACGTCCGTGTTCCCGTTGCCAACCGGTTAGCGAAGGTGAGCGGAACCCACCCCTGCCAGGGACCAGTTCTGTGGAGAGAGAGGACCAAAGGGCGCGTGGTTTCACGTGCTTCCTGCATCCCGCAGATGGAGCTTCACTTTGCGCAGCCCTGTTTCTGGCATGCTGCAGTGGCCCAATGCCAGTCCACAGACCGGGGACTGGGGACCCCTGATCTATGCCATTTAGAGATTGAACTAGAAGATTCCCAATTCAACCTAGTTCAGTGATGGCGAACCTATGGCACGGGTGCCACAAGTGGCACGCGGAACCATATCGGTGGGCACACGAGCATGCCCTAGCTCAGCTGCAGCATGCATGCATGCACACACCAGCCAGCTGATTATCGGGCCTTCCGGGCCCACTGGAAGTCAGGAAATAGGCTGTTTCTGGCCTCCGGAGAGCCTCCAGGGGGGGTGGGAAAGGCCTTTTTTTGGTTCTCCCCAGGCTCCAGAGGCTTTCTAGGAGCCTGGGGAGGCTGAAAATAGCCTTCTCCACCCCCCAGAGGCCTCCGGGGCCCAGAAATGGCTGGGGGTGGGGCACATTGAATTACGGGTGTGGGCACCCGTGCGTGTGACCCACCCATGATCCTCCCACCTTTGGCACGTGACAGCAAAAAGGTTAGCCATCACTGACCTAGTTTATCCTACTTCCACTTCATGGAATGCTATTTGGGAGGAGGGGGTTAAAAAAATGGAACCCTGCATCTGTGACCCTGCAATTCAAGCCCTGTCCTTGTTTTGCTGTGTCCAGGACGCCCCTGGTACTGTTGCCTCTGCAGAAAGACCTATAATCCTGGCTTAAATTTATTTTTTCCTTTCATGGGTGGGGGTGGAGGGACAGTTAATTCTAAAACTGCAAAAATCCGGATTATCACTGGGTGGCAGAAAATCTACGCAGCCCGGATTTGAGTGGCTGTAACTAATTTGAATTTGTAATCACAAAGGAGGCCTTAGAAATCTTGGACCGTTTTGTGTTCTCAGTCAATTCTCTTTGTTCGCAACTTTAAAGGCTTTCATGCAGGGAATGCATCAATCTTCCTTTGCATACATTGCAATCCTAACGAGGCACTGATTTTGGAAACAGATTGCTCAATCGCTCTGAAGAAATGCGAGGTAATGCTAGAGGACTGAAATTATTAGTAGGTCTGCGGCAAACGTCAGAAGCCAGCGAGTCTCTGTGGCGCAATCGGTTAGCGCGTTCGGCTGTTAACCGAAAGGTTGGTGGTTCGAGCCCACCCAGGGACGGGTCTCTTTTATCTACTTGGAGTGTATAAAAAGCATGCGGTTGGGAGAAAAGCCTCTGAGGAGTATAATATCCTGGCCTTCGGTTTCTACTACTTTATGTAGTCTTGACACCCTGATGTTGAAGGCTGAATGAAAATTCCCTTGTTTTGCTCCAATAAAAGCGTCCAGCAGAAGAAAATGTCAGGCAAAATATAATCGAAGATTTGTAATCTGGGGCTCTTCTAATATTGTATTTGCGAAAACGAATGGGATATTTTTAAAACGTCAAAGAGAAAAATTACTGAAAAAATATTCAGTAAATTGTTTTTTTTAGTATGTTTTCTAAATACTGTTTCAAGAAAAGGCTGCAGCATCGAGGTTTCCGTAGTGTAGTGGTTATCACGTTCGCCTAACACGCGAAAGGTCCCCGGTTCGAAACCGGGCGGAAACATTTTTTTAAACCTCTTACTTTGAAATCTTAGTTACGCAAGAAACGTCTTGCGCCTTCCTTGCAAATGAAATCTTTCATTGCTTAATCAAAAGACCGACAGAGATTTATGTCTGTCTGGCCATGTTTCCCCATAAGCCTTGCACAGTGAAAGACTTTGAATGAAACAGATGTTTAAGTCAAAGTTGAACTTTTACAAATAGGGAGAGCAAATCCCACCAGCCAAGTAGGCCAAACTGGGTGATGCTGCACTAAAGAGCAGCTGAACGTGTCTTTATAATCAAGTATGTTTATTTTAATCTTAGATCAACATCATCAACACTTCACATTTAGTAGTTGCCGAAATAACAGTACCCGGGCCTCACATTTTAGTTGCTGAAATTATATCCTGTATTGGTTGCCTTGTTCTTTTCTTAAATTCCACAATAAGATCTGAACTATTTAAACTAAAACGCTAAAATGCTCTTAGTGACAGTACTTCTACTTATTGCCATAAGCATGCTGAATTATTACCATCACCCCTATGGGTCCCACGTAGGACCCTTCAAATGAAACTTTAAATAAACCAACTAGGCTGGTTTAAATTCTCCTGGATGTTTCCCCAATTCTCATTCAAGTTGGTGAAAAGCAAGTTGCTTTGGAAATCAAGTCAGAGACAGCCTGACTGGTATGGGCATAAATAGCATTATTTCGTTGTACGATTTCTTCAGTCTTCCCTCCCTCTCAACTCTTCAGTTACAGCCCTCTCATATGATGTCTGAAGGAGGTCCCAAAATCTACCAAGATTAAAAACCCGAGAATGGTGTGCTAGGTTTGGACAACCTGGTGGAAGAAATCCATGGCTATCTTCAATATTTGAAATGTTGGTAGGTAGGTGGAGTAATTAAAAAAATGAAGCAATTATGTTCCCCTGTGATATAGATTTTATGACATTTTGAATATCAAAGAATCATTATTTAAGCTTAGAAACATTTCAAGGTTGTTTGTCATCTGATGATCTTCCCCTGGTAGAATTATTATTTTGGGGTGGGGTCCTCTATTGTTATATTTCTTTTTGTAAAGCTTAAATAAATTTTAATTCTAAAAACAGAGGGAGATGGAGAATTGTTCAGTTGTTCCAGAAGACAGGACAAGAAACAGTGGTGTAAATTGTAAGATTTCAGTTGGTCATCCAAAAAAAAAAAAAAGTCTTAACTGTAAGAACTGGTCAAGAAAGAAAAGAATAAGGAATTGGAAGCTGATGGACTGTCTTCGTCTGGCAATGTTTGAACAGATGTTTGAACATGCCATCTGTCATCTGTAGTGGATTCCTGCATTGGTCAGTAATTTAAGACTACACAATCTTCAAAGTCTCCTGTGACTCTTACATTCTATGACAATTTATAGGTAGCCAATTGGTCAAAATAAAAAGATTTACAACTAGAATTGTTACACAATGTAGTGTTTGAAACAACCCCATTAGCAGCTGGAATTTGTGTCTCAGAATCCAAATTAAAACATCAAGTTAGACTATAATGAAAGTAAGACAAACTCTTCATTGGGTCAAGATTGATTGCTCATAACTAAATGTATTTATTTAGCAACAAAATTCCATCTTTTGGAGAAAATAGATTGGCTAACTAACTTACTTCTAGAGATATGTGTGTGTTTATTTACTTCTTTTCAGAATTAACCAAATTGCTAGATGCTGCCATCTCTTGGAGTAAACTAAATAATTAAAACTAAAGCATAATTTATATTCCTTATAATTTTTGATATTTACCATCCAAGAAACAAAATTTTAGGGTGAGATAAAGTAAAAATTGTGTTAACTAAGTGTTGCAAATAACTTGACGTTAGTAACCTACAAATAAGAGTAGTCTGGCACATTTAAGTGGACTTTTCTGACCTGGAGTAACAATGACTATCCTATTGCACACAATCTACTAAGCAATAAGATTTGTAATGAATATGTAATTAAACTTAAAAAAAAGAAAATTAATCTGTATCTATATTAGGTCTGTGTGAACTGCAGTGAATTGCCATCTTGTATTGTAAGTGATGGGGTAGAATATTTAACACACTAGACTAGGCCTAAAGAACTGCAGAAGAAAAAGAAATACGGTTGTAACTTCAGAAGTTGCTTTAATACTTCAAAACCACATTTCAGAGGATTGGGGGTTTACAGGGTTCAGATTACTGGGTTTTAGCAGAAATCTCCGAGTTAAATCTTAACCTAATTCATCTGCATTATGGCCTGTTTAGCAAAAAAACAAACAAACAGGCAGGACAGATTATATGTTAATATTCATTCACACTGTTCTATAGACCAAAATTTTATTTTAGATAGGCAGGCCATCTTTTAAAAAGGGAGGTTTATCAGAAATGAAATTACCATACCATGATTATCATGGTATTCTACATTTTGAGAGATGCTGGCAGAGCATTTTTTAGCTCAGCCATAGATGAGAGATATTTTAGGTGAATACTACTTTATTACAATGGCTTTTGGAGTGTCAAACTTTTATCACTGGCACTTGTACAAGAATCAGTCTTCCAGAGAATAGTGGTTTTGAGGCAGAAAAACAAACCCAATTTATTAAGAATAAAAGTATAAAAAACAATCATTTTAAATAAAGTCAAGTGCAAATTAGGTTGAATTTTAAATTATACTCTCCTTTAAAGACAACCAACGGAAAATACTGAAATTGTTAAAACACAATTCACCAAGCTAACAACGATTCATCAAAATGATGCAAGTCTTCAGTGTTAGTCATTATTGAATTCAATGAACATGAAAACAGATCATCCAGAAGATCCTGTTTTGCGGAACTCTCAAAATCGAATTTCTTCAGAGGTGATTTGATTGCCGATGGGTCTCTGTGGTCTTCAAGTCCATTTTCCTTTAGAGGACTAAAGTAATTAAGGTCATTATTTATGGCCTGTAAATTGGTATTTTGGTTAGTAGGTATCGGCTTGTGTGAATTGTCACCTCCCATTTCCAGGTATCTACATTCCTCTTCCTGTGGAAATTCTAAAGAACCAACAGTTGTAGCTGGAGACAAAAGCAGCTCAGATAAAATGTCATCGTAATTTGAACTGCTGCACTGGGACATGTCAGTGCTTTGAGAATTAACAGATTTACTATCCCAAACATCACTCTGCATTTCTTGTGTATATAACAAGCCTGTCTGCAAGGGTTCCATCTGTTTTCGTCTCTGGTTCTTGATAGTTTTCTTGCAAGAGTTTGTGTGTCTCGTCTTAGCTTTTACCAGTTTATCTAGTGAAGCTAATTTCTCTTTTTTAGCCTTAAGCTGATGTAAAAGTGTTAAGCGTAGTTGATGAGTTTTATCAATAAATGACCCAGTATTTTCAAGAGATATAAAATTCTGATTTTCATGCTGGGTATTTTTCAGCAAATCTTGTTTAGTAAAAGCATCCGATGAAGCTGATCTTTTAGTTACAGCTTCATCTTTTCTATCCGGGACAAGATTTTTGACACGGATGTTTGCAAGAGAAAAAGCAGTCAGAGGTGATGTTGGAAGAGTTCTACCTGAGGAATGCAATGTTGCTACTTTACTTTTCTGTGACGATTTAGTTTGGAAACCACAGAAATGGCTTGCTTGCCTGACAAGCGAACGGGAATTTGTTTCTTTTTGCATTGATTTTTTACAGTTTTTTGATTTATTCGGAACCACCGCACTTTTAGGCATAAAGGAAGAATATCTTCCAAGTAAACCATTTACCCAACTGGCTACAGATGGCTTAATTCCATTTGTACTGGATGAGTGAAAGGTAGGACTTTGGGGAGATGGAGCAGAAATGTGGGAATTTGTTTTTATTTCTTGACCGAACTCTACAACATTAGACATTCCCAAGGCAGTGTTTCCCAATTCTGTTTTGCTGGTTTTTTTCTGAGGATTCTTTGGATGGTAATTGCTGCTCTCTTCTACTGGAACTAAGGTGACTGCAGTTTCTGCCCCTTGTGGTAATAATATTTCGGATGAGAAATTTATTTTGGCATTACTTAAAGTAACTGATGGTATAGTAACTAGGTTACTTGCATTAGATGGCTGTCCTTCATGCATGGGAGCACTGGTATTTCCTAACACTACACTTGTCTTTTGAGTATCTCCTTCAGGGGTAAGTTGGCACATATTTTTCTGATCTAACTCTTGCAACTGCAATGGACCTGTTCTGATTATCTGCTTATTTTCTATATGTCTATCTTCTAACAGCTGTTCATCTGAGTCAAGATTCAGTGTTATACCATCATCATCAGACAGGTTGTCCAAGCCATGAAGCAAATTATTTTTCTGACTGCTTGCTAAGTTTTCTATTTCCTCTATATGTGTGTTCAGCATGTCAACTGCCTTGAGACAAGTTAAAGGTACACTATCTGCAGTTTCATTAGAGTATTTAACTGGAGTTTTTGATTGTGCTGTGTCTGGTTTTTCAACTTGTAAATCCAAATAGTTGGTCACTGGTGGCAGCTTTCTTTCCCAAATGACAATATGTATTTCTGCAGACGGAACCCCAAAGGTATGGTGTCTTCTGGAGAATGAACCTTTTAAGTCATCACACTCAAGCCATATTCCTAAAAAATAAAATATGAACAATTCAGAATATTAGGGTACATTTATCATTCATTTCAGATAAACTAATCTTTAATGTTCACTGAATATGCATATGGTTCAATTATAATTTATGCATGGTTTGTTGAAAACAGATAATTATGGTTAAAATCAGTTAACCATAATACCCCCAAGATTTCAAAATATTGTTTATTGGATTCTCACAATAAAAGCTTGTGGCTTATTCATTGACACTGCGTTATACCTTATGCAATATATGCATCTCATATAAATCAGATTAACAGGTCTACAAAAGTTTTGAGTCACTTTCAAATGTTTTCCCCCTCCCCAAACATCTACATAAGTCACAAATATTCCATCGAGAGTCTCAAAAGAAAAACATCATTATTTGATATTTTGCAATGCCATCTCTGCTTGACAGCTTGGAGGTTTGTGTGCTCACCAAGGGAGATCAAGAAAATTGTTGCTTATAATTTATTTAAAGACTGTAAGTCTCCATTGTAAGTCTCCATTAAGCAGAGATGGTTATCAGGTAATTCACACAAAAAGATGTGCCTTTATTACTTTTAATTTTCTTCAAGTAGGGCGAACTTTCTGCTTCTTCGAGATAGGTAGCTATTTCTGTGAATGCAAAAATCAGAAAAAGCAAGCTAAAAGCTAATTAGATTTAGCTTGCTCTGAAGATTTACCCTAAAGGTCTTTATATATTGTATACAATTAAGCCAAGAAGGAAATACTAAACTAGTCCCTAGACACCTACAAACTCTTCTTTGGACTTGAAGTTCCGCGAGGTTGGCTCTGACTAGAAACCATGTAAAGATATGTTGATGCAGGAATTATTTTGAAGATGGTTTCCCATGTACTGTGAAGCATCGTATTATCATTTGAAAGGCATCAACTGGTATATACAGGTAGCCCTATACTACATACAGGTTATATTACTACATGAAAGGGATAAACATACAGGTAGTCCTCAACTTATGACCACAACTGAGCTCAGAATTTCCATTGCTAAGCAAGAAGTGAGTTTTGCCCTGTTTTATGACCTTTCTTGCCACAGTTGTTAAGTGAATCACTGCAATTGTTAAGTTAGTAACGAGGACGTTAAGTGAATCTGGCTTCCCCATTGACTGCTTGTGAGGTGGTCGCAAAACATGATCACATGACCCTGGGATGCTGCAACAGTTGTAAATGTGAAAAGTGGTCATAAATCACTT
>JANHFK010005071.1:135671-148353 GCA_036250565.1 Sibynophis collaris | reverse complement strand
GGAGGGACTTCTAGAATAATTTCATTTCAAGCCAGCCTCTTTGAAGGATGCTCTTGACTTTCTTCACCATCACACTCACTATTTTGGGATGATGCTCTCGGGCTAATTTACCTCTCCCCTCCTTTATCACTTTTGACACCCCCCCCTAAAACATCTTTATGCTCCTAACATGTCTTTTATATATCTGTAACCCTTGGTCTCCTCCAAATGTGCCTCAGATGCCATTGTATTATTATTTATACTGGGACTGTTGGTATTACTAGCCAATTCAGATAGATGGATATTTAAGAAGGATAAAGCTGATACAGGGAATAGTGTCCTTACCATCTGAAGTCAAGATCCAGGTTATGAAGTGCTTTGCCTTCTGATATTGAACCACAGCTGTTACTTGATATGAATGTTCTTGAAACTGAAACGAGTAGGCCATCAAATTGTTATGTGGCAAGCCTTCAACAAAATGCACCATCAGAACTGAGGAGATCCTACCAAATAAACATGACAATTTATGATTTTAGAAGTTAAAAACATCCCTGATACAAGTGTTAATTACCTCACCAAAACTGAAAACATGCAGTGGGATTAAAAGCTAAATATCAATAAACCTTCTATGAGTTTTCACAAAGACCTCAAGGAATGCAAAACATTTGGCAATCACACTCCAAGTGAGATTATATAAATGAATACAATTTATATAATGTGAGATTATATAAATGAATACAATTTATATAATCTTATTTGGGATGTTATTGTAACTCAGAATTGTTAAAGAGCAGACCATTAAGAAGATATGTTTCCTAACTGACTTCTTCGTATTTATGTAATGTCATTCAAGAACTGAATTAACACATTATGTTAAACCACGTTAATCATGATTTACTGAATAAACTACAGTTAGAGTAATATAGAATGCTCTTGTGAAAAATATGGTATGGCTTGGCTTGACGGATGAATACAAACAATGTTCCCAACTATGAAATCAAGAAGCCATAAATACAGATCTTAAAAATTTACATTAGCTGTCACTTATTATTGCTTACCAACTACTGATGTAGTTTTAGCTCATTTGGGGATTATAATAAAATTCTCACTTACTTTTCTAAAACCATTTTTCTTCTTTGAGATGTGTGATTACACTTATTACAGGGAGCAACATGAACAGCATTCAGTGGGTGCCACTCTGGGATTATATTTGTAAACGTTGTCATTGCCTGCTGACAACTAAAAATAAAATGAATATATATTCAAATGAAACAAGTTTAATAATTTATTCCTATATTTACAGGATGTCATCAGTTGGGACAATTAATATTTAAAGAATGATTCACATTTACTTCACTTAAATTATGAGACACTATTCAATATTATAAAAGTTGCATCTTCTGGAATTTTAAACTCTGGAGGGATAATTTGAGATTGAACTCAATATATCTACCTGAATTTTTTTGTAAAATAAAACTATTTTACTTCTATTTCATTAACACAAAAAAAATTAACCATCAAGATACAGTACTGTATAAATCTCATATCAATTATGACTACTTTAGATGGGTTATAATCAAGTTGGTACAAATTATCTCTTTGAAAATTTAAGTTTTTAATAGATGCCTTCATCCAAATGGGGTTTTCTGTTATCAAAATATTCAATGAGTGTTTGATTCTTCTGCAAATTACCATATTTTTATGTGTATGTAGTCTCAATTTATTTGTCCTATTTTGTTTTCCCGTCTGCTATTTTGTACCTTATTTTTTCTTCATCCTTGATGTTTTGCTTTAGTTTAAGGAGCAGAATAAATACAAATCCAGCAGAGCTAAATATGAATGCTAATTTTGGATAGTAAGAATTAATTCGACCACCATAAATAAAATGATTGAACTAAGATGTAAATTTAGGCTAACTTTGAAGGGAAGTTCAGGATGAAATTATCACCTGTAATTGGCTTTCTATTTTATGCTGAGAGAAAACATATACTAAGACTCTTTAAAAAATGGTGTTTATGTTTCAATGCATACAACAACAACAATTAGGATAAATCCTGAATGGCAAGAATAAAAACTCAACCTCTCTCAAATATAAAGCAGAGGATTATGCTGTTTCAGAGCAATGATTCAAGATGCCCAGTAGGCAAATTACATGCTCACAACTGCCCTCTCCTGCCTATATAATGTATTATTTGCAAAATACTGATTGAAATGCATGGTTATTCCAAGAAGGAAGGAAGTGCAGAACTTAAAGAAACTAACCTATTGTTGATGTGGTAGCCACACTGCAAACATTCAAACTTCCAGGAGAAAGAATGGAGAAAGAGATTCTCTATATGACGATCTTTCCGCAGAAGTAATGGAAAAGCAAAAACTGGACTTTCGTCCTCCCCTTTGAAGAAAAACACAAGACAAAAATGTAGTTGTAATACATGTAGTGTTATTTCAAATGAGATGTGAAGGATATAATTCTAAATATACTCTATTGTCTAAAAATGTGTTTTAAGTATTAAGAAATTGTAAGAGCCAATTCTTTTCCTAACAAGTATTTGTGTACTAGTTTATATTACTGTAACATGCATAGTATATATTGCCAATAATTCATGTAATGAAAGGATAAGAGATGAAAGGATCAAAGGCATTGATACATCTATATTTAATATAAATCTCCGTAGTTAGAAAGATCTGCAAGTATACATTCGGACTACAGATTACACATCATGTTTCCTAGTGTCAAAAAACTAAAATACATTTAATATTTTTCAGAAACTGACACTATAAACTTTACATTGTGTAAATAGGGGAATATATCACTGGGGGGTGGCTCCTGGACCAATTAACTGGCCCCCACCTCCCCTGTGCTTCCTGCTCTCTCTCCACCCATCTTAATTTCATATTTTATTTATTTATTTATGTGTTATTATTATTGTACTTCCATTGTTTATTGCATTGCTTTATTCCTTTGCTATTGTCAAAATGTTTACATTTTGTTATCTCCCCCCACTCCACCTTTTATTGTTGTAAGCCACCCAGAGCAGCCCCATGGCAAGATGGGTGGCAAATAAATTAAATAAACAAACCTCGAGTTGAAGAAATCCTGCCAAATTCTTATAAAGTTGTAGCTTCACACTGTTTTACAGATGTATAGTAATAATACAGTACAGTACAGTACAGTGTGTGTGTGTATGTATGTATGTATGTATGTACAAAACCCCCCCAGATATTTAAAAGATCTAATTCTACTGTTCATGTACACCCTATTGCTGACATAGAATAAAAAGTAGAAAACTGATTAGCTTACTAAACAGAAAATTACTTGCTAATGTTAGCCAACATTCTGGGAATTCATCAACTACATACTTTATTTTATATTATTGCAATGCTAGTACAGCTAATGCAAAAGTGATGATATGGTGCTACAAGAATTAAATATAAGGATTCTTGGGGCTTAGGTTTGATAATTTTTCTTTCCTTCCTTGCACTGAACAGTTCCTTCTTCCTTTTCCTTGTCAGTTTGAAGACAGTTGCAAACTAATCTCTGTGGAGTTTGACACTGTTTTGTAGAAGCAGTAGAAACCATACTTTGCTATCTCAAACAACCCTGCTTACAGTGTGTCTTACATCTAGGGTCTGGGAAGAATGAAGTGTTTTGAACTCTTAAAGTACAAAACTATGGACCCAGGCAGGATAGCACTATCAATTCTTGTTTACTATTTCAATATTCACCAATGCTTAAAACAACAATGCTGCATTGAGTCAATAAACGGTTCTATTCCTTTTAAGAAGCCCAGAAACATTAGTGCTTCTGCACCTTTCTGTTCAGGTTCCCTAGCAACTGATATCCAGAGGAACAGTGCTTCTGAAAGTGTAGGTAATATACAGCTATTATGACTAGCACCTTTATTTTTCATCAACCTGTCAATAGTCATCTAGTCTAAGAGAGCAGTGTGAGGATTGGTGGCAAATGCCATAGTTCATTATTTTCTTTTCATTATCCAGAATTTCCCCGCATTCAGCCTTGTACAAACACAAGGTTTGCTTTCAAAAATGTTTCAGAATTAATCCCTACCATCTTTATACAGAGCCAGGAAAGACTCATCTGAAAATCCCAGAATGCTACTGCTAATGAGTGTGTGGATAAGCAAGAAAAATCTACTTTTTGTCTCAATATATGGCTGCTTCCTATGTACTAAGCTGAAACTCAAAATTCTTTATATTCAAAAGAAGTATACCGCTAAATATTCAGATATTATTCAGATATTAGACACTAGCTACTAAAATATTAGCTCATGTCTTCATGTGAATTTGCGTTTCCCTGGACCAAATGGTTGACCCTCATGAGATGTAGAAAGCTGGCTGTGTGGACTGATTTAGACTAGGTAAGTAATACATGGATCAGAAAGTAGCAAGAATATAAACACTAACCATAGAAAATAATGACAAATATAATCAAGTTTCCAGCTAATGAACAGATCAAGTTTAGCATGTTATAGTGTATATATATATAATATATATATTATATATATAATAACTCAGAATGTTTCTTCTGCTGCTCTCAAAAGAATTGGGGGGGGGGGGAGAACATGTACGAAAACAAACTGCAGTGGGTAAAAATGCAGTTCATTGTTTTAATTGTTCTTCTCCCCAGTTTGAAAAAACAAACTAAAACCCCTCACAGAAATACACATTTAGCAATTACTTACCAAATTTACACCCAAGCGATGGCTGAAGTTGGAGAAATATAGTATTCCTGATTTCATTTAATTGGGAATCAGCTCTTGACAAAACGTCCAAAGTAACTTCTGAAGCAAATTCATCTGTACAAAACAATTTGCTAATCAATATCCTTTTCCCCCCAAAACACCTCATTTCGATAATGAACTAGATACAGCTCAGCATTGCAGATATTTATAGGGAAAATAGCTTGCTACATAATTCGGTTCCCGCAGCCATCAGAAAATTTGCTGACTGGAAACTGCATAAAACCTATTAGTTAATATGCTTGCCAAAGCCAAATTTGTATTCTACTCTTATGAAATGCTTTTTAAACAGCACTCTGAGGAAACTTAGGATCCTTCAAAAATTGATCCAATATTTCCCTAGTACCCACTAGAAAAACAGGATTACTGATGTATTAGCATTATTGAAAAATGTTTGCAAATACTAATAATCACTCTCTATAAGTTGAGGAGGCCAGAGATGTGCTGTTTTGTCCTCACTCTGATTCAGAGATACCTGAAACATATCCCAGAATCCATTCTAATGTGCCTGGATTTCCTTATCAAACATTTAGGGTCTCTTTAGCAGATAAATAGATGTAGGAAGGATTTCCAAAAGATCAATCTGAAAATTAATTATATGCCAGGCATCGTATTTGCTACATTGGGTCTAATTCAAGATCATGACAAGATTCAATGAAAATTATATTCAATATCAAACTACCATTACATTTGTATTTTATCTGGTCGTATCTTGATGCTAATACTGGATGGCGAAGTGATCACCAAACATGGAGCTTTAGGAGTATACGTTTATTTAGGAAGCAGGATTGAGATGGTAAGAATGGCATGTGAAAGTGGAAATGAGACCCACAAAAAAAAAAAAAAAGCTTAACAGCTTTTTAACTGACCAACTTTCATTAGAGCTGATTTGATTATTCTAAGGTTTTTAAGAACCCTAAGTTTTCATTTCCCAGTATTAAAGGTTACTGTACATTCCAGAAACAAATCTGATTCCAGAGGGAAACAAGGACACCATAAGCCCTACTACAATGATTTTTACTTTTTATATATACTACAATATATAAGTAACATATCTCCAAAATAAACAACCCCCTGCTCCCAGATTGGGCTTACCGCTTTGGCAAGTGTTCACAAGTACAGCAGCTTCGTTATATTTTGTGAGCAGACTCTGGATTACCGACATGTTTTTGGCGTGTCCAGTCAGAATTCTTAATGTTTCCAAATGTACCAGTATTGTCAGAATGCAATCTAACCAGCAGAGAGCATGTGCATTTCTCCACTGAAGCCACAAAGGCTCTTGCAGAGATGATTTGCTTTGTTGCAGATCCTGAGACACTGACGGAGCCATCTCAGGGGCTGACAATAGCTGTGTTTGCACACTGAGCACTTCTTGAACTCCCAAGCCCATTTTCTGGTTGATGGATTCAGCTTCATCAGAAAAAGTTGGCTGCTTGGCTTCTGAAAAATCAGACTGCCCTGACAGAGTAATAATTAGATTATTTCCATTGCAGTTGGGAATAAGATCAGGTTTGAATGTCTCCTCAGTGTCCATCAAGTCATCAGTCCTAATCAATTTTAAGCATGGTTCAATAGAAGAGGTCAATAGGTTTGTGCCAAATAACTTTCTTTTCCCACAAGTGCCCTGAGATGAATAACCTTTTGCATCACTGGGGATTATAATAGTGCTTAGTGGTGCAGACCCTAGAGGGTAAATGCACTGAAATAAAAACAAAACAAAGACATTACATTTACATTTAGTCTGAGATTAACAGCATATGATGCACATTTTCAGGAATGAAATGGAGAAACAGTCACAGAAATATTAAGTACAGTCAGTCCTCAATTTATAACCACAATTTGGACTAGAATTTTCTATGCTAAGCAAGGCAGTTGTTAAGTGAGTCACGTCTGATTTTATGACCTTTTCTGCCACACTTTTTAAGCAAATTGCTGACATTGTTAAGTAAATCACATGGTCATTAAATGAATCCAGCTTTCCTCTGTAGATTTGCTTGTCAGAAGCCAGCTGGGAAGGTTATAAATGCCAATCACATGACACTGCGGCACTGCAACTGTCATAAAGGTATGGTTGCCAAGTACCCAAATTTTGATCACGTGATCATGGGGATGCTACAATATGAGGACTGGTCTTAAGTCACGTTTTTCAGTGCCACTGTAACTTGGAAGAGTAACTAAAAGTAGAGCACTTTCTGTACAGAAATTAGGCATCCAATTAAAAACTATTAAAATCCCAGTCTAAACAGTACTGTTCTCTGATACAATATTTTTTTTCTCAAAAAAGCATCCCCGATACTGCACAGCAACAAAGCTATAAAAGTATTTCCTTTGCATGGAGTGTCTGTTTAAAATTATTTATGAGGTGGGGAGGGTAGCATGTTTTTGAAGGCTATTTTTAAGTGTTACTTTTCTAGACATCTGTGTGCTTAGAAATACAATTCTGCTACTGGTTCCTTCCTGTACTCCAAATAAATGAAGGATATTTCTAGTTTCCTTGAATCAAGGTTAAACTTTACAGACTGCAGGCTCTAGCCACTCTCTCTGTTTTTTTAGTTTTTTCCCCTACTGATTAACCTGCCTTCCCTTTCATGGCTGCAATCTTTTTTCATGTCTTTATCCACAGCCAGAGTGGTACCTATTGCCTCTTTCTCACTGGGTGTTCCAGCCTACTCTGAAAAGTAAAAGATGGGAATGGGTTTAATATCAGAAGAGCCAATTACACCAATTACAATTGGCCAATTACGCCAATTACAATTTTCGGGTTCTCCCTTCTTCTTCCTGCAATTCATTTTTTGTGCTACCATGCCTCTACAATTCAGAACACTGTGAAGGGTCCATGAAGGATTCTTCTTTCTCTGGTAAACTTTTTTTAAATCTATAAAACATTAGAGTGTGAGTAGTAAAAGGCAGGATTCATGTTCACAGATATACCTGAGGTAAGCAGGGACTGAAGCAGACAATTAATATCCATAAATTAAGAGGTGTTTAACTACATGAGGGGCATAAATCTGGGGAGGGAAGGAAGCTAGGGATTCCTTCACTTACGGAAAAGGGCCAACTTTTTTGTATTGTGAGTAGTCAAGGAAAATTAAACTCAACATAAGCACATTAAATTTATCTTAGACTTTAAATATCACGTTTTAGATTTTATTTTATATACCATCTATGTAAATTGGGGAAAGTGATTCTGGGACTCACAAAATGGGTTGGGGAACTACACAAATCCACAGAATTACCAATGCTAATTAATATAAAAACATGTCTGAAAATTAGCTACGCTATTTTACATTTAAAAATCAATAGAGACATTCTATAAATTATCTATGAAGTCTAAGAATGCTACAGATAATTTGAATGGAATGGGTACTTTGCTTTCAAATCAGTTTCCTTTCATATTGTACATCATATAACTCACTATATGTCGATTTTCTTGAAAACCATTTTGCTGAAAGATATTGTGCTTGACCTTAATAGAACTTAGTTGATATTCTTGTCTGTGAGCTACTCAGTGATGAAGTAGAACAATAATTATCTGGTATATCACAAAAGGTATCCAGATTAAGGAGGACAGAATATAGAAATGTTAGACAAACTTTAAGTGAATAACTTCCCAAACTACTGAAATACCTGTGGATTTTCACACAGAAAAATAGATTCTTCAAAATTGATGTGGTATTTTCTTATGTGTCGCATCAAACCAATCCTTTTACAGACTGGGCAGCATCCATCTGGAGTTTCTTCAGCAGAATTACAATTCTGAAAAGATTAATACCAGACAACACATGTATTGAGCTGAAAGATCAAACGCTGCAAAATAATTTTTATAAAATGCAACGCTGAATTTGACATCAAGAAAATAAACACTAAAACAAATAAATATTAGAACAATTCATATCATTGATCATTTGACTTTTATAGAATGTTCACTTGTATTTATATAGAGCATAACACATTGCTATAATTGTGAACTCCGGTATATTTCATCAAGTAGAACAAATATTTTCACATATATTTGTACTAAGATCTGAAAATAGTAAATCTTTCGCCATTTCAGTAAGATTTCCGTGGAAAAAATACTTTTATAAGAAATTAAGAGGTCATATATTAAAATTAGACCTGTAAAATCTTTTTTTAAAAATCTCAAAATTGAGAAGGAACTTTGCACAATGTGAAAAAGAACTGAACTGACTTTTCCCAAATACCCCACCATGTGGAGTGCAGATGTCCCTACATCAGTCACTTGCAAACCATTTCCAATCTTCTGGGAATCCATCATTCTGAGGCACTGGCTAAATTACCATGTCACTTGTAACATTTTGAAGTCCTAAGGATTTTTTTCCATATATCCTGAAAAATAAAAAGTGGACAGAAAAAAGTTACATAAGCATTTTTCTCATAGCAATTCTTAGAAAGCATAGTCTAGAAGAAAGGTGTGGATGGGATAGCACAGTGCTTAATTACTGTATATCAAAATAAATAACAGCGGATAGAGTAGGGAAATGTGATATACACTACAATGGAGATATAATGCAACCTAACTAAACTTAGAAATGTACATCTCTTACAAAACAGGTGAATTAATCACCTCAACGACTTTTAAAATACTACTGCATTTGATCTGTGTTTACAAACAAGAGAGAATGTTTCAATCTCTACCTATGCTCTTTATTGGATCCGAACGCATGGCAGATTATGACTTCACATTTTGTCCTAGGTTTAGGCAGAAAGAATCACCTACATTGTATGCTAGACTTCATGTGGACCACTAGCCCTGTTCCTTTAACTCACAGGCACTCGAGTACCGTAATATCTTCAGCTCCTTTTTTTGAGACCCATTCCTCCTATAATCAATCCTGTTTTCAAGAACCCCAGCAAGATACAAGATGGCAAACTCCAGCTAAATACAAGTGGGAAGAGCACTCTATTTCAGAAAAAGATTCCTGATGATCAAGGAGTGTCTGGGGAGAACCTGCTGTCTTGCACTTCCACCAACTAGGGAAGGTGTAGATGGCATAAATCTTTCGATGTAAAGCAGAGAACATCAGGCAAGGTATCACAGGAAGAAATGGCCTCAGTTTGCTCAGGGCAGAGCTCTTGTAAGAAATAAAATTATTATTATTATTATTATTATTGTCTCATCTAGGAGAGTGATGTTTTTCTCTCCATTACATCAGGAGGCTGATGGCAGTTGACATCTTCATTCCTTAAGACTCGTAACAATCAAGTGACAGCTGATCCTGATCAAGTTCTAACTGCTTATCCCAGGAATATGTGATATAATTATGCATGCTGGCACACAATACTACCTGCTTTTTAGGACTATGCTTAGGAAGGTTTGTGGTCACATCTCTAGCTTCATATCCTTTTCTTTTAGCTTTAATGAACGTTAATTATGGTGTAGCTTTACAAGAGCTCCAATATAATGATTAGGATCTCAACATCTGTTTTAGAAGATAACTTTAAAAATGATTATATAATGCAGTACAAGTACAAGAAATGTGAAAGAGGGAGGGACACAAATAATTATAGGGAGGCTGTAGAATAATGCAGGACTATAAAATAATCAAGAGAACAGCAAATGTATCTTGAAAATTAAACATAAGAGGAACTAGGAATCTAAGAAGTACATTCACACTGAGGTAATATTTTCTTTAGTCCTGTAAAACTGAGAGAATTACTTAAATATATATAAATTAATTTGGAAGCTTTAGAGCTCATTATTTTATTATTACTACCAAAACTCTATTCTGTAAATGTTCTTCTAATAAGGTGTTTACTTATATAAATCAATCAGTCTTTGGTAAAATGCACTAATTGCATGCAGAACTATCATATACTGCAATTAATGCCACATTAACTAAGAGTGTCTAAATGCCACTGTCAGATTTGTTTTATTCAACAATTTTGAATAAAATTTATACTTAGGTTGTGCATATAAACATGAAGGAATGTACATAGAATCCTAAGCCAGTTTTATCTATTGCCTGTTTCACATATAAACTATGTAAGAATCAAATATGAACTGGAACTTACTAAGAACTATTTTATTCAGATAGTCTAGAGATAATTAACAGGCTTCCTCCACCTATTTGGACTATTCCAATAAACATGGTCAATGACAAACCACTGCTGAAATTCTAAAACAAAATATCTAATCGGCTATCCCTAAAATAGCATGCATTCTTTCAGGAGTTCAAAATGACATGCATAGCATTCCCTCCTCTAATGTTTCCTCAAAACAGCTTGGCTTTATCAAATGAGCTTCCATGGTTGAGGGTGAACTAATGCCTATCTCAATATGGTGATATACAAGCATACACACATACTTTTTTCTCCCCTTGTTTTTATTTCCAAGGAAATCTTATAATTTCAATATACTACATTTAAAAAGGAAACGTTAAACTTAAAAATAATTATATAGGAGAAAAATGCAAATAGGAACATTTGTTTACATTGGACTTATCCTAATCAGCTTCCAAATTCTGTGCACATTTGAAAAAATAAAGACAGAGGATAAGATGTATTAATACATATATTCAACTAAGCATCAGATCTAGATGAAGTTGAAATATGCAGTTGAGGTTTTGAATTTCTTGGTGCTATGGCACTCAGAAATGCAGTATATGTATACACAATGCCAGGCATTAGATATAGAAATAAATATCTTTATCTCTGAGATAGATTACTCCAACAACCTCTCTAATATAGACTGGCTGACCATAAACAGAAACCCTGCCTACTGCTGCCTTATTATTATTACTTACAGTACTCATTTTTGTATGTGAAAAATGTAAAACTTTTATCTGTCTTATACATAAATGCAATGTTGCCCTATTCTGCAGCAGGATACCAAATCTATGTGCATTATTTCTTATTTCCTTTAAGAGCTGACATCTGGAATGTGATTGGTTCCACATTCATTATGATTTTCACCATAAATCAGAAATATGGGCAGGAACAATTGTTCTAAAAAATACATGTATATATTTTGCAAAAGAAAAACACAGGAAATGGCATAAATTTATAAATATAAAATCATCATGTTCAAAATAAATGACATCACTTGACATACATGATCAACTGGATAAAAATGGAAGTTATTTAAGAAACTGGGGGTTGCTGTTCAATGAAATAGGGAAAAAAACTATAAATTGAACAAATGTATAAAACTATCAATATTTCCTATATGGCTACTATAAGTAAATTAATACTCATGATGTATAGTTCTTTTGTCTATTGGTGCATATGCAATATCCTTGTTGCAAGGTGTTTACATGTCCTTAGTGCAAAAAGTACACACAATGCACAGCAAATGAAAACTGTAACACTAAGATGCTCTACACACAGATACCATAATTCATAGCACAATGTAACGGCAAGCATGACCTTGCAATTATACCTGTGTGGGAGAGCAGTGTTTCTTCATTTCTCCTGAGGAATGGTTACAGCTCCAAGAAATCCAAACTAATGGACAAGGTAAGACTCTTTAAACTATAAGTCTACTGAAAAGATTTTGATTCTTCATATAAAGATTGTTCTGTGCCATATTGACTTAAGAATTCAAATTAGAGGAGCTATGCTTTTAATATTCCAATGTTACAACTCTACTACTATGTTAAAAAGAGTATTGTCTCTACACTTTGTTGTTATAGAAACTGGGCAAAGCTGGAAGGTGAAGGAGAATATGTGTAGCTCAGGGTTGAAATGAGGGGTCCTTGGTGCTCTCTGAGCTTGCTTGTTTTCTTGCAGGGGTTTCACTATCCTAACTAGATTACATCATCAGTGCTAGTTCTGGAAGCTGGAAGGTTGAGATACAAAAATACAGTTTAGGGGAAAGCATTTTGATTACAATTAGCAGTATTTATCTCCAACTCATAGGCTATAATTCTTTCTTTGAGAACTTCTGACAGAAAATACTACCAATATCACCATCGCTGTAGATT
>JANHFK010005071.1:95727-116383 GCA_036250565.1 Sibynophis collaris | reverse complement strand
CAGGATAAACGAGACACTTCTCTCTCTCTCTCGCTCTCCCCCCCCCCCCGTTCGCATTGCTTGCAATGGCTGAGTGTGTGCGCCAGAGTACAGAGCGCACCGACACACACACACGCACACACACACACACACAAAGGGAAGGAAGGAGCCATATTCTCTATGAAGCAGCGGCCATTCCGAGAAACGGGCTTAGCTGCAAAGGCAATGCACGGGCAGCGCTTCTCGCTTATAACAGGCGCCGCCACGCAGCGGGCAGGGCTCGGGTCCCGCGCACCCGCTGCCAGCCGAGCCTTTCCGCCGTAGCGGAGCTTCCGCGAATCGCATTTCAAGGGGACTTTCTCTCATCAACAAGGCGTTCTGCACAAAATGGAAGGAGAAACGCTGCTGCCGGTGGTGACCTTCTTAAGCAGAAGCCTGCGCCATTGTAAAAAAAAAAAAAAAAAAAAATTCCGCCTCGCTTCTTCCATGCAATACACTGAAGCACATGGAATTAGAAGGAGCCTTCAGTTTCACGCTTTTAGCTATAGTGTCTGCGTCCTTTTAAAAGAATGCCATTTTTTCCTCAACCTTTTAAAAACCTTTTCTTTAAAAAAAGAAAACCCCGCACGTGATACCCATAATGTGGACTTCTCGTTACTTTATCCCACAGCTTTTTTTAAAAAATTACATACCTACATTACTTAATAAAGTATGTTTGCTATGGTGTGGTTATTTTTCTATTGTACTTTTTAAAATGCTCTTTATTATAGGAGGTAAATTTAACAAGTAAAAGTTTAAGATTTATTACACTTCTCATGCTGTATGTTTGGAAATAAATTTATTTAAAATAACATTTTCTTAGGGTAAGGCAAATTAAATACAGTAAAACGTTCTTTATATATTTCTCTTTTGTTCCCTATTTTTTTTTTAATTATTGAGTCCAATTATTCAGATATCCTTATTTATTCCTGAGAGTTTTTCTGACCTCTTTCCATATAGGCATGAGTACTTGATTTTTGAGTCTTGTTTACCTGAAAGAAACTTTAGACTGGACATGTTTAGTTAGGAAAAAAATATTTTCGTGTCCACAGGCCAAACTGGTAGGAAATTGCTTTTATGGCAATACTGACCAGAACTGTACATTTCCATACTTAAATTATGCAAATTAAGGCAGAAGTGCTTGAATACCTAAGAACACTCAGAAACATATTTTGCTCCTTAATAGAAAAGTTTAATGCAAATAAGAAAAAACATTTAAACACTTGAAAAAACGAAATACTTAATTTAAATTATACACATTAACTTGGATATTGCTGGATCAAATTTAAGGGCTATCTAGTAGGAAACTACTGTAATTATATTTTTTAAGCCCTCACTTGTCTAATTCACACTGGGGCAGTTTTTTATTGCTTTGCCAACATCTTTTTTCTAAGTCTGTTGGTGGCAGTTTAGAACTCAATTGTTTTTAAGAAGTAGGACTTCTCTTTTTGGCTCAGTTATAAAAGCCTGCAGAACTACATTTGTCATTTTATTGCCTATTTATTATGTAAAAATAATGATAGAACTCTTCACAAACCTTTTTTTAAATCCACAATTTTCCTAACCAGTTTTAATATTCATTATAAGCTTGTTTTGAAGTGGCACATGGAAATTCCTGAGGGGAATATGTTCACTGTGTGCTTATGTGCCTGGAAATGTCCATAATGCATGCATTCCCCTCTTGACACAATGTTGTAGAACTCAGAAAAATTATATTCACACAATCTAGAGAATAGGTGAAGTATTAGCATATCAGTCTTGTTTGAAAACATCTCCAGAAATGTTGTGGCTAGTCTTAATCTACCAAAAATGTTCTGGCATTCTAAAATGTGGCATGCCCCTTCACAGACAGTGACCTGTTTCCATCTGTTGGTGGAATAGGTTGTTGCACATGAAATTGGATAATTTAGTACCAATTTAGCATTTGTGATTAAATACCACACCATAAGAAGGTTGAGTAAAGGACAATATTTATGCATGAATTTCATGTGAACAGATCTCATGTATGAAAGGTAAAGGAACACGGGGAAAAAAGTCTTTGATTTAATTTTATACACGGAAGAAGAAAATGAAAAATGGAGTACTGGATGGGAAATATAGAAAATAGTTGGGGCAGAGTTTTTCAGGTAAATGTACATACATACCTGTGCGTGGAGAGTAGTTTTGGGTTATTATATAATAAACAAGGTATGCTTGGCAATTTAGTTTGAAAGAAACAAAAAGATTCAGACTTTTGCAGACTTTGACTTTTAACCAAATTAGAAAATATTTTTTCTCCAGGATTTAGTATCAATTTATGTTATAGGTCATAAAATTTATAGATATGTGTTATGTATACATATTCCTTGCAGTTAAGGAAAAACACACTTTGAAACTCTAGGGTAACATGTTGTGATAATTTGTATAAGCCCAGGCTGTTCAAATTCTTATCACTAATCTTTATCACTAAAGATTAACATGCATTCTGTAACATAATTTTTGTAAATGGAACATTTGTCACTGATAATATCTTCACTTTCATCTCCAAATGTGCTGGCAACTATAGCATCAGGAACCTAATGTACAGTATATGCAGACTTCTGAGATTCTCCTTTCCTTGTGTCTCCAGAGAATTTCCCAATATTTGCTACAGATTTGCATATATTGCTATAACAATATTTAATTTCTAGATCAGAAAATGTTTCCTAGGCTAAAGCCTATAGTTGACCTTTGTTATCCAGGACCACATTTCAAAAGATAGTGGGCAGCAAAGACAAATTAGATATATATTCTCTGGTCATGTATTCTAGTATTTTTCTTTTCTGTCAGAAGGGAAGGGTTTGGGGGCTTTGCACATACTTAAGGAGCTAATGCATTTCTAGACTAGATAATAATCACAGAATGTTGATTATAACTTTTAAAATAAATAGTCCCCAAAGTCAGATAAGAGTGCAGCTTTATCTCAATGTAAATTTTACCATTCTTAATCAAATTGCTTACTATGAAATTCAAAATAGTTTGTTAAGAATTTCAATTTGTCTTTTAGAAATCTTCAAAAATGGGCAAAGGTGATCCTAAAAAGCCAAGAGGTAAAATGTCCTCGTATGCCTATTTTGTGCAAACCTGCCGGGAAGAGCACAAGAAGAAACACCCAGATGCTTCAGTGAATTTCTCAGAGTTCTCAAAGAAGTGTTCAGAAAGGTGGAAGGTACTGTTTGCTAAGATAATAATACAAAACACGCTTATATTAATATAATTTAAAATTTATCATTTTTGATTATTTAAATGTCATTTTAACATATTTTTATTCATAAGAGGTTCCATTCCAAATTAGAAGTGAGGATAAACTTTAATTAAGGATGCTTTTTGGTCATGTTTTATATGTATAGACTATGTCCGCTAAGGAAAAGGGGAAATTTGAAGATATGGCACGAGCTGACAAGGTTCGTTATGAAAGAGAAATGAAAACCTATGTACCCCCAAAAGGAGAGTCAAAAAAGAAATTCAAGGATCCAAATGCACCAAAGAGGCCTCCGTAAGTAGATTTTTATAGTTTCTATACATGTAGCGGTATTACACTGAATTGTTTTAAAGCTGCTATGCAAAATTCATTTGTTAAATCTTAATTCTGTAAATTTATTTTCAGTTCGGCATTTTTCTTATTTTGTTCTGAGTATCGTCCAAAAATCAAAGGAGAACATCCTGGTCTTTCCATTGGGGATGTTGCAAAGAAACTTGGAGAGATGTGGAATAATACATCTTCAGAGGATAAACTGCCCTTTGAAAAGAAGGCTGCTAAACTGAAGGAGAAATACGAAAAGGTAAATTATAAATCCATTTTAACATAAGATTGGAATAATAAATTCCAGGCATTTACTATCAAGAGTATAGCCATATGTTTGTGCATTTTTTTTCTGGAGTATTGAATACTTTCTCTTTTCATATTAAAATTCCAATTTGGTTGAAAAAACAAATCAGTGCATTTAGTCTTGTTTCCTTTTTAGTGGAATGGGAGTTCAAATCCCACTTTAGTCATGAAAGCCAGCTGAGTAACTTTGGGTCAGTTCTCTCTCAACCTAATTCACCTCACAGGGTTGTTGTAGGGAAAATAGGAGGAAGGAATATTAGGTATGTTTGCCACCTTGAGTTATTTGTAAAAACAACGAAGGTAGAATTGAAAAAAATATTTTTAAATGAAGTTGGAGTATTAGGAAAACTCTAGTGATAATTTTTAAAAGTAATTTGGATTAATAATAATTGCATCTTGTAAGCAACTTTAATAGATTCATAATATTATGCCTTAACTGCATGTTGATTAATGTAAAATATTAGGATCCTATCTTAGAAATCCTAACTTCTGTAAAAGAAGTATTTATTGAATTGTCACAACCATATTAGGAATTTCATGAATTTGGAACGTAAATTTATGGTACTGCCAAAATACACTATATAAAACCACTTTTAGTTGTGGGATTATAACACATGGTTTATCCCCATGTTTCAACTGGGGATAGGGACTAGGGAAGGATTGAATAACATGAATGATGGGTTGGTATTAGCATGATGAATTTATGAGTTGAGCATGAAAACACTTTAGAGCACTCAGAATATTTCTCAATATAAAATACAATTTAGAATATGAAAACACAGACTTGGGGCAATGGAAAAAGTTTTAAAAAACATGAAGCAAAAAAAATTACTTGAGGATTGGCTTATTGGGTTTTACTATGCAGTTCAAAGGAATATAGTTTATACATGCTGAAGGTGGCACCATCTACTCTTTAAGTGAAGTGTGTGAAAAGTTGAATTCTTCGATTTAAACTTTATTAAGTGTAATCTCAACTAGCCGCCTGTGACATCCAAACATGTTTTACGTTCAGAATTACAATTTTGACTTATTTGCATTTAAACTGAATAGCTATTGATCCCATTATAAACAAGAGTTTATGTTGTGTAAACAAAATTCTTTTTGTTTTTCAAACCAAGGATATTGCTGCATACCGAGCTAAGGGAAAGCCTGATGCAGCCAAAAAGGTAGCTCCTAAGCCTGAGAAAAGCAAGAAAAAGAAAGAAGAGGAAGATGATGATGAGGATGATGAAGAGGACGACGAGGAAGAAGAGGAAGAAGAAGAGGACGACGACGAGGAAGAAGATGATGAATAAGTCTTTTAGATCAGATTTTCTTGTCTATAAAAGCATTTAACCCCCCTGTACACAACTCACTCCTTTTAAAGAAAGGAAAAAAAAATTAAGCATAAGGCTGTGTAAGATTTGTTTTTAAACTGTACAGTGTCTTTTTTCCTTTTTCTTTTTTTGTATAGTTCAAAACTACCAAATATGTCTTTTGGTAGACTTGTCCTTTAGTGGTATCTCAGTGGCCACTAACGTTGCCTAGTACAGAATGGGGGTTGTAAATTGGCATGGAAGTTTAAAGCAGGTTCTTGTTGGTGCACAGCACAAATTAGTTATACATGCAGATGTAGTTTATTATTCATCTTGAGTTGTCTGCCTCATAAAATAATAGTTGTTCTGTTAACTAAATACCACTCTGTAATTGCAAAAAAAAAAAGAAGAAAAAAAAGTTGTAGCTGTTGACATTCTGATTGCTTCTAAGTAAATACATTTTTAAAAAAATTAGTATTGTTGTCCTTTTAATAGGTGCCCTTGTAAAGTCAACATTTCCCTTTTTTTCCTCTGGAAACTTTAACTTCTAATGTTTTTGCCCATTTGGGATCACGTCAGAATTTTGTCTCTTCATGTAATAAGTTGATAGAATGATAACAAGAGCTTTGAGCAACATGCCCTATATAATCATGATAGGGTAGGAAATAAATATATACCGGAATATGCAAAACATGTTTTTCCCCATGTAACTGGTCACAATAAAAAAATGTTCTTAACCAATTTGTATTTGCTCAGCTTTTGCTATGTACAATATTCTACTGAGTTGTATAAATTTGCCAGTTTTGGAAGGATGAGAATTAAAATACCATTTCTGTGGCATGAAGTACTTCCAGGAGAAAAATAATTTAGGATGCTTCTGCGACCACTAAGTATATTCTCACTTTGATCTGCAAGGAATTTACATGTATGACTTCATTGGCTAGTAGTAAGTTGAATTTGCAAATACTTTAATACAGAGGAGAGTACTCTATCTAAGCAGGTAAAGTTAAATACTAACTTACTGTAATCCTTTTAGGATACCATGTCAAGTGATGATTGTGGGCTTTATGCCATGGATACTCCTGGTAGTAAACTCCCACAATAAAATACTTTACTTTGCTAATGTTTTTTATAAGTGATACCATTGATTGATTTGTATAAATTTATGTTTTCAACCCACTACTAGTTTTAGCCCATTTTCAAAATTTTGTATTGTCTCAAATTAAAATGAGATGTATCTTTTTCTGTTATCTTTTATAACATTTTTGATGTCTGCCCATTTTGTAAGTTAAAATAGCAGTAGGGGGGAAGTACATTTTTTCCATTTAGCTGTGAAATATAACATGGTATTCCAACAACCTCTGATTTGATAAAATATAGATTGCTTTGAAAACCAAAGTTAAATTTTTTGCATTTTCAATAAAAATGCTGGCAGTTATGAACTCGGCGGAATAATCTGGGGATTGATTGAGAATTCTGTAGTTATGAAATAATGGTGCCAGTGTTTAAAAAATAGCATTCTTGTAATTTTACACACTTTTTTGATGGAGTATTGTTTTGTTATACAATTTTGACTTTTAAGATTCTTACTTCAATTTTGCATTTGTTTATGTATAACCTCAGGAGAATATTGAACATCTGATTTCCTGGTTGATACTAATAAAATAATAATTACAGAGGTTTTATATATTTAGTTAAGTTATTTTACTTAAAATAATTTTCACTGATTTAAACCACTCCAATATATACCTACACTATTGAAATTCCATAAGCAGCAACATTTATCATTAACATGCAATAGCATTATTACAAATTACCTTCAAAAATACAAAAAAAATGTTCAAGGAAGGTGTTTCATGTCCTCATAAATTGCTTCAATGGGTCTGCAGTTTATACTAAGCAGGTATCTTGTGGAAAGACAAAAAGTATTTTTACGTAATTTCTAGACAATGTAAACATGAATATCAATCAACATTTCTCCAGACAGCTAATTCATTGTGTGTTAAATTTTAAAACAAATTTGATTCTGTGTAATTTCCCTTTGCCCTAGCAGCTTGTTTACTGCACATTTAGGAGAGCCACCAGCTCTTACAAATACTGACAAGTAATAGTGGTACTTGCTAATCAAGTAATGTAAATAAGTAACCCACTTAAGAATATTGAGAAATCAAGCAACATTTTGATTTCCAAGGTTTTGTAATGTAATTATCCCAATTATGCAGGCAGTAAAGTATAGAAAATTATTTAATACTGAAGTGAAAGGATTAAGAGGCCTATAACAAGTTTTTGTTATAAAATGTTAAAGGTAAGGCACCTTTGTAAGACCAGATGTAGTTGTATAATAACAGTCAAAAGTGAGAATCCAATCTGGATTTTAGTGTTTCCCAAAATGGTGCTGAATAAACCATGATTAAGCTAAGTATCGTGTAAATACCTCTAGGATGAGAATCCAGTTTTTTCAAAGTGCTATTTTCTGACACTAAGTGTAGTACCAGACATTTTTAAAACACCTTTGGTCAGATTAGGTTTTTGGAAATGTATCTTCTTAGTGTCTTGAACAAACTTCAATATGTAGTTGGGCGATTTCAAAATCTAAAACTGATTTTCAAATTAAAGTTTCAATTTTTTTTTTTGTAAAAATCAAATTTACAGTAATATTGTAGCCATTCTTAATAATTGTGTAAGATAAAAACGATAAGGGCCATTCTGAGGCAGCAACAATACCTGTGGCAGTAGCACAATTATTTTTATGTCCCGAATCTGAATTCATTACATGATCACAAATTGTAGTATTCATTGGGAAACAACAATGTTTTCTCTTTTTTGTCTGAAAAAGTTCCTTTTCTGTCTGAATAGTTCCAAATATTAATTGTCCACAAAGGGGAGTTTTAGTGTCTTGTCTTTTGGGTTGCCATTTTATGACATTTTTCTCAGTTCTACAAAGAGTGACCCGATAACTTTAAAATTTCCATGTCTTGAAATGCACACATGCATACACAATAACCAGGTGGAGCTTTGATCTCCACCATTTTGACTTTTTTTTTTAACCGTATACTGGACACCATGACCATAGAAAATATCTTTGGACAATGCTGGCCCGTTTTTGCTGGCATACCGCCCATGTCCCCACAGGCGCCAACACGAGTGACGTTGAGCTGGCCACGCCTACCTCTGTCCCTGAGGTCAAACACAACCCTGATGCAGCCCTCAATGAAATCGAGTTTGACACTCCTGACCTATAGGAACTAGTTGATTTACAAGTTTAATAGAAAGATGTAAACATTTGGCTGCATATACAGAAGAATGGCTGAAAAATAGCATGCTAAGAGAATAAGATTGCTGCATAATATATACAGTAAGTGTTAGATGCCAGTTTTCTATAAAAACACCATACTTACAGAATGCAACAAAATCTCAGTAAAAATTCTATCCGCTTTTTTGTTGGCTGCACGTTTTTGAATGCTGAACGCTTTTTTGTTCACGTGCAGCATTCAAAAATGAAACCCCATATCTATATCTGAATTTACACTATCAATTTGTACCACCTCATCTTGCTCACATGTACTAAGGCGGGTCACTTTCTGTTGATCAGAAGTATTTATGTCTAGGCATCGAGAGAAACCTGAAGTAGCTATTTCCCCATAAATAAACATTGAGAAGCAAAGAGAAAGATTCTAACCTTGTCTGTTTTACTTTTCTGTTTGTATAAAGTTTTTCCTGTATGGAAGGATTTAGAAATGGCTGTCTGAAATGGTCTGGTCTTGTCTAGCTCACCTCAAGCCATTTCTTTCTGTTTTGTGTATAAAGCAGGCAAAGTGCCAAGCAATTTGCAGAAAGGTAGCTGTTTAATCTTTCTGAATAAAAACTTTGGGAGGGGTGAAATACAGCACCCTAAAGAACCTTCTCTGTAGACTTCAGTCATCAAAAGCTTACAAATCCATTTATGATTGCAGTGACAAATTAGCATGAGTAATATACCCTGTATAAAAAGTAAGAGCTTATGCCATAAGGAATCAGTATTATATACTGCAACCCATAGTTTGATAATTAGAACCAGAGTCACTGGCATATGACCATAATCTTGTGTTTTTTCTAGGTGTTAAAGTCTTCTCTTCGCTATGTTTACTGCTCTGATAAATGTTAAACACTTTCAGAACAAAAGCCAATAAGTCATGCATTGAACTAACATCTAAGTGGAAATGTTCATCCACAGTTTTCAAATTATATTATTTCAGATTTAATATCCAAATTTATGACAGGGTCAGCAGTCTTTTTATGTGGGAAGCGTCATATGCAATTTCATGCATTGTTACAGGCAACCATGTACTATATAAATAACATTTTACAATTAAATGTATTTAATAAACAAACAAACAAACAAACAAAATATATTTGTTTTAATTGAAAGGACCTTCATCTTATAACATTTCATGGATGGTTTCAAGATTTAGCTCTCTTGACCTCTCTTGGATTATTGTTGTTGTGTTGTTATTTAATTTTGAAGGTAAGTGAGCTCAGTTAAGGGTGTCATGAGTGCTAAACAACTTTGCAGAACATGTTGCTAATCATTAATATATGAAAATATTGCCTTAAGTCTCTCGAGACATTTTTTCTGACAAATAGGATTGAATCACAGAAGGTAGAATAGCTTGGTCCAACTTGGAGCAAATATAACATTTGTACTGAATTTGCTTACATAAAGTGCTGAATTTTGAATATCAGAATATCAGGGGGAAAACAGGATGGATTTTCCAGGGTATTACAATATATTTTATCTACATTATAGTTGGTTATTTATCTATGTCTTTCTATTTACTTGCATACTTACTAGCCTCCTGGCTACAGGGCATGGTTTTGTAAATGTATTTTGCATTTAAAATGTGACCAGTATATTATAATAAACAATTCTTTAATAATAAGTTCCAGAACTTTTAACAGCTGAAAATCCATAGTTAATGGATAAACACATTTATTTTATGGAGATTATAGAAGGAAGGTTACTGTTTGTTGTATAGTTTACTGTATCCACATATGAAAAAGACATTTTCAAATACATAGAAGAACTGCAGGAAGCTTGCAGGAAATGCAGAAGGAAATAGCAAGAGAGCAGAATGACCTTGCACTGTTTTAATGCAACTAAAGTACTTTAAAAAAAATCTCTTAGTCATGATTGAATTTCCTGGCACATCTTTTACAAAAAAGGAAAGCTGCTAATTGAGCAGAGAAAATTCACAATGAAAAAAAGAACAGAAAATGAAATACGCAATATTTTTTCTAGTTTTCTCATACTGCCTAATCTTTAAGAAGTCATAATTATAGTTTTGGTCAATTTCTTCATAAACATCTATACAGAACAAGTCTAACTAAATTGTATTTAATTCAGTTAAAACTATGCAAACACTTTTGTATAATTAAAACCTGGATTTAAAGTGCTTCTTTAAAGTGCTTCTTTCCAGCATAGGTTTGAGTAAAGGGCCAAATTCAACAGAATGAATGGGTGATAAGCTTCCACCGGCAAGGAAAATCAAATGCATAAATAAATATTGATCTGGCTTAGAAAAGTGCATGTGAGATGGAAGTGGGAATTCTAGAGGACTATAGATTGATATGATGTACTGTAGTTGCTTAAAAGTGCAATGCAAACTTGGGATAAATTAACAGAAGAACTGTGCCCAGATTGCAGGAAAGAACAGTCATATACTGTATTCTTAACTTATTAGACTGCTACGGGCAGTCCCTAGGTTAAGAACATAAGAACAACCTGTACTTACTAACAGATTACCTATTGCTATTACTAAAAATGATGGACAGCATACTCCTTCCTTGAGAAGACAAACTGCTGCAGCTACCTAATGTTTTCATGCACTTCTGAAGTTGCACATTTTTAAGGTGACCAACTTTTTTACAATGAGAAGGAGGACACAAATAAATTGAAGAAAAAAAATATCGTAAATAAAAGAAACATTTTATTCAGTGTAAACAAAGCCACTTAAAACGCACCCTCTCAAAACAATTCTCCTGTGCGGAGTGCATGCGCCTCATAATCGCGTCTCGCCGCACTGTACTGAGCCTTGACGAATCGTTATGTCCGATACAAATATGTCACATCACATGCAACTGATTGGCTCGGCCTCAATCGAATAGGGATATTTACAGATTAATCTTCAAATATCGAAGAGGACATGTAGGAGGACACTTTTTGAGAGAGGACAGAACTTACAAAAGAAGGACTGTCCTCCCTAAAGAAGGACAATTGGTTACCTTAACATTTTAAATATATGGCCTGTTTCCAGCAGTTTTCAGCAATTTATGAAAGGAAGGAGGATGGCGTCTGCCATTTTTAGTAGTAGGCAGTCCATTTGAAAGTACGAGTTCTGACTTACGTACACATTCAATTTAAAGACATTTAGGAATGGATCTTGTTCTTAACCTGGAATAACATATCTATTTCTGGGCATTATACTGTACATTAACAGATATGGCGAAACATGAAAAGGTTCAGAGGAGAGTGACAAAGTGTTTGGAAACTGGTTAAAGAAACTGGATGTGATGAACCTGCAGGAGAGATATCCAAAGGAGAGAGATGAAAGTGGTTTTCAATATCTAAAGCAGGAGTCTCAAACACAAGGCCTGCGGGGCAGATTTGGTCTGCGATATGGTTGGATCCGGCCCGTGGGGCTGTCCTGGTCTATTTGATGTGAAGAGGAAAGATCAGGCTTCAGCCTGGTCTACCCAATGTGAAGAAGAAAGATTGGGCTGTCCTGGCTTTGGCCCAGTCTACCCAATGCAAAGAGGCCAGCAGTTTGGGGAGTGGTGTCAAGCTGGTCATGGCTACCCAGTTGGTCACACCCACTCAGTTGGCCATGCCCCCCTCCCCCGAGGTCAAACACAGCCCTGATGAAGCCCCCAATGAAATTGAGTTTGACACCCCTGATCTAAAGGAATTCACATGGATTATGAATTCTCACTTTGTAAAAATTAAGGGCAAGTCAAGGGCATTGAATTAAAGAATAAGGTTAGTTATTAGGGGTAGTTTCCTAATGATAAGAACTGCTGAATGGTGGAATAATCTGCATGAGACTGTTATGGATTCCTGTTTAGTGAAGGTTTTTGAATGTGAGCTGAATGGCCTTATGTTGGGAATGTTTTTTTCCATCATTTCTAATTCTGCTAATCACAACAATTGATTTAGTCAATTGTTGTGATTAGCAGAAGGTTGGACGAGATGATCTATATTGGTCCTTTTGTTATGTCGAGCAATATATTTGGAGTTCCACAGTTTCCCTATTAAATAGCAACAAATAAACATACAATAATTTGTATAATTGCAACAATGTAACAATTATATAATCATAGCATGGTTATTGTGAGCCCCGCAGAGTTGCTTAAGATGGGCACTCCTATAACTCTTTTAAATAATTTTTTAAAAAAATGGTCTATCTCTCTGTCCTAATCCTAAACCAAAAAAAGTATATCCAAATAGCGACACAGCAAATGGTAATTGAAACAGTACTTGTGGGAACAATCTTCTTCAAATTCAATTCAAGAAATAGAATATCTAAATAATAAGTGAGAGAGAACTCAAACACATAACTCCCACTCTCTGGAATGACCTACCCCCCGAGATTAGAACAATCACTGACCTGCGCCTCTTCCGTCGGGCCCTAAAAACACACCTATTCCATGCAGCCGGCCTCCTCGCTAGGGGTTCTTAATTTAAATTGGGGAATGTTTTTTAGGGTAAAGGTTTTAATGGGTAAGGTTTTAAGGGGTAGACACAGTCTTTGTTTAATTGTTTTTAATTGCCTTTTTAATTTTTGTATTTATGTGTTTTAAATGACTGTGCACCGCCCTGAGTCCTGCGAAGGAAAAGGGCGGTATATAAATTAGATTAAATAAATAAATAAATAAATCAATCAATCATACTGAATAATTGTGCTTTGAAATGCAAAAGAGCTACTTGGAACAGCACAGTCTAGCAAATGGTTGAGTATTTGCTTAATAGAGAAAGTTAACGACAACAAAAATAAATGATAAACAATAAAGTATAAATGCAGGCTTTCACTTATATTGTGGAGTCCTGGATGAACTCTAAGCTTGGTTGTTTCCTTGCAGACATTTCATTATTCAACTAAGTAACAGCACCTGTGCACATCTGCAAGCAAACAACCAAGTTCAGAAAACACCAAGGACCCTACAATTCAATCTTGAGCTACATATGGTAGATGCTCTTGTATTAATTTTACTTATACTTTCTGAAATATGTGTTAACCTAGGAACAAGCTGTCTGGTTCAGAGAAAGAAAAGGTGAAATGGGAGTTGGGTGTCTTTTCATCCATGTGGCCAAAGGAGGGCCAGAGGACAGGAGAAGACTTCACGGATGAGACACAAGAACAATTTTGTAAGGTATCAACAGAACCAATTGGAGCCATAATATTTGCTGTCCCCAGAATGTGTCATATAAACACATTCTTCATTCTCTTCAACCTTGTGGGACAGAGGAGACATAAAGAAACAAAGTCTGGGACTGGAGGGTGGGAGAGCTTGTGGTATAGTGAGGAGGCTGTCTGGATTTGGCCAAAGTGTGACAAGGAAAGGCCCAATTGATGCAGGCACAGCGTTCGGGTTCTATGGCTGTTAATTTTCTGATTGCATTTTTATTTTGAAATGTCTTTCCCTCCATTCCTTTTACATATACTGACTAAACTTCTGCTGAGGGAAGGAGGTACTCTTTAACTTTTACTTTTGAGGAAATGGTGGCATTTGGCATAGAGCTTCAACCCACACACAAAAAAGGCAATCATTCCAGTTTTCCAAATGGATCTACAATTAACTAACAATTTCTGGGAATTGGAGGTTTATTTCAAGAGCACTGATTTATTTTTAACAAAACATAACCCACCCACCACAATCAAGCCAAAGGTTGGTCTGTGGTAATGGACAGCTTTACTCCAGGATAAATTTGAAGTGTCATAAACATAATTAAACTAACTTTCTTGATATTTCAAATGATCGAAGTATATAATCTGTTAACATGTGATGCCATTCCTTCATACTGCAGGTATATTTATATATTAATATTGAAATAGACTAATGGTGACGTCCTGCCTGTCTATTTAGATTCAATCCATTATGATTTCAACTGGATTCAATTTTAAGCCTGCAGCCTAAATTACATTATTCAACATGGTATTGTAAAATTAGGCCAAATTCTATTTTCCTCTTATGTGGATATATTAAGACCTTTGAGAACATGCAGAACTAAATAAGGGAAGCAAATACATGGAAAGCAACTCTTAGTATAGCTGTGAAATGCATCTGTTGACACAAGCAGTTTCAAGAAAACATCTTTTTCTGGAAAGCAAAACAGATTGTGATGCTCCTTGTGGAGAATATTTCTAGAAAACATTCCTACTATCTTCTCTTTTCTTCATTTGATTTTCTTCCACTCTTCACCCACCCCATCCCCTGACTCCTTCTAAGGATTCCTTAATTAATGCTGGTGTTGACAGATGATGGCAGCCATGTGACAGAGCGATATTAGCATTTCAAGCTTGGTAAAAGAATGGCATGCTTGCCAATGAAAAGGCACAGGGCCAAGAAAAAAGGAACATGGAAGATCCACAGGCTGATGCATTTTATTATGGAAAAGTTAAGGCAGCAGTGGGCTTCCTGATTTCTATCCATCACTACCACCACCTGCCAAATCCCCTAACTATACATTATAATCTGACTGAACGTTTCAGAAGAAAATTAATCAGGAAAACAACTTGGATTAAAGCCTTTGGTATAGTAATACAGAATTAGCAAGCCCTTCACTGTTTAGCAATTGTTTCAGTCCCAAATCTATCTAATCAATCAACTATCTCTCTCTCTCTCTCACTCTCTTTCTCATCTCTCATCTATCACCATGATGGCGAACCTATGGCACGTGTGCCACAGGTGGCATGTAGCGCCTTCTTTGTGGGCACGTGAACTGTTACCCCAGTTCAGCTCTGCTGCACATGCATTCATTCCTTCCACCAGCCAGCTGGTCATTGAGTCTTTGCAGCACATGCATGGGGGTGGGGCCATGTGCGCATGCGCATGGAGTGAGGCGCATGCAGCCCCCCCCACACATAGCATTTGGGGGGTTTGTGAACGCATTTGCACATTCACATGTGCACATGCTTTGAGCACTCAGTCCGGAAAAGGTTAGCCATCACTGATCATCCATAGTAGTGCAGTGGTTACAATGCAGTATTGCAGGCTAAATTTGCTAAATGCCGACTGCCAGCAGTTTGAAGCTCAAGATTGACTCAACTTTCCATCCTTCCATGGTCAGTAAAATGTAAAATGTGAACCCAGATTGTTGAGAGCAATATGCTGACTCTGTAAACTGCTTAAAAAGGGCTGTAAAACACTGTGAAGTAGTGTATAAGTCTAAGAGCTATTGCTACTGATAACTATCATTTATCATCTATATATTATCTGAATTTTCAATATCAAATCTGGTTTATTATTCCAGTTATTCCCAGGAATTTGTAGGACACACACACACACACACACACACACACACACACAAACAAGCAGATAATGCAAACAAAGCTAAATATCTCTTTAAAAAGTGAACGATCTTGAGGCAGTTTGCATGTATGCCCATGACCATGCATGTATGGGCTTCTAGGCAATCACTGTAATAGTTAGATAGGTGGCATATAAATGTAATAAATAAATGAATAAAATGTCCAACTTTGTTAGGAAATATTGACTATTGCAAAAGGGGAAAAAAGCAGAAAACCAGCAAGAAACCCGACATTATTAAAATACTTATTAAATTCTTTAATAAAATGTTTTCAGCTTGAAGTTTTTCTCCACAATTTAAAGTATGAACACGTTGTATTTAACATGCACTGTAGTGTGATATCACCTAGCAATCTCTTTGTGGTATCCACAGGATCCTTTAGTGTTAATTGGAAGCTTCCTGTTTTCAGATTCTAGGTTGTCATTGCATTCTTTTCCATATATCTGAAGATTTTCTTCTATTTCCCAGACGTAGAATGTGTGTGTGAGGGGGAGAAAGTTTTACTAATGTTCTGTAAGGGCGTGAATTCTGCTAGAGATTTTATAATAAAACAGCATTCCTATCTTGCTATTTTAAAAACTGAAAGCAAATGGAAAGAAACCACACTGATTTGTTGGGCTAGGTAGGCATGAGCTGACTAATAAAGGGAAATTCATCGTGACTCTCATAGGAAGCCCCAAGTACCACTGTTTTAAAAAACTGAATACTGCTAATCACCTTTTCCAGAATGAAAATATGCGGTGCCTCTCCGTTAAATATCCACTTCTGATCACCACAGCCCGTTTTCTCCTAATCTCTCATGGCAACAGTGGTGGGTTCCTACCGGTTCACTCCAGATCTTGCAAACCGGTAGTAGCGGTGGTGGGAGGCTCCACCCACCCACCTGGACATCATCACGGATGCTCTGCGCATGCAC
The DNA here is from genome assembly GCA_036250565.1 of Sibynophis collaris. Classification (NCBI taxonomy): domain Eukaryota; kingdom Metazoa; phylum Chordata; class Lepidosauria; order Squamata; family Sibynophiidae; genus Sibynophis; species Sibynophis collaris. The sequence continues at coordinate 99,743 of JANHFK010005071.1, read as the reverse complement.
AAAAGCGCTGCATGCTCTCGTTGCAAACCAGTCACAAAGGTAAGTGGAACCCAACCCTGCATGGCAATAACCCTGTCACTCAGATATCCATCATGTTTTGGTCATTCTTTTCGGCCTACAGTTGAACCTTGAGAGACCCCTTTTATTTCACTTATGTGAATGTTGGATAAAGTCTGTTTTTGATTTTAGTAACAGTCAACCATAGTTTTAGATTCTATAAAAATATGCATACATATATACATGAAATAGATCTATGCTTCTTTTGGTTTCTGTTAAGATAGATTCCGTTAAGTAAGTTGTTAAATAATTCATTAATAACTATATGAATTGGGGATGCATAATTATTAATAAATTAAGGATTGGAAACAGTCATATTAATTTACCACATACTTTAATCTAATATGGTATCCATGGAGAACATTTGGGTGATATAAGAGAGGGCTCTAAAGCTATCATTTTCATTTGTGCCTCACTTACCTCTCAGCAGTCTTATTCAATTATATAAAATGCTTAATTTTTTTTTCCAGTCTGCCTTTCCATGTCATGCTAGGGCTGCACTCTGAAAAACAGTGGATAGGGCCAGGTCCAAAATTATAACTAATTTTGCTTTATTTATGGCAAGCTTCACCCAACAGATGGGACTGAATCACTTAGGCAGATTCACTAGAAATCCAAGCTCTTTTGATAAGTAATATTTTTGGAAGAAATTAGAGAATCATAACTAAAGAATCTCAGCTGTGTTTCAAGAACAGTTTTAATCTCTTCCTCTATATATATGTGTGTATATGTATATTGTATGTGTATATATGTCTATGCATATATACATAGACATATTTGTGTGTGTGTGTGTAAATCTTTTGTAAACTTTTCCTTCCTACTTATAATATGTAATGGATTATATGGCCTATCCTTTGGGCATTGTGTGAGAATTAGCGTCACGATTTATAATGAAAGAGGGGAAGATGAGGTAGGGGGGCTGTTGTTATTGTTGATTCTAGTGATAGTTAATTCATCCTTGAGAGAGGGGGTTGTTGTTCTTCCACTCTTAAAAAGGCACTGGTTTACCTCCACCTCATGAAGTCATCACAGGAGCTGTCCAATGCTAAACCTCCCTTTTTTTAGGGAAGGATGTGGAGAAGGTGATTGTGCAGTAGTTTCACCAGACCCTGGATGAGGCTGATTATCTGGACCTCTTTCAATCAAGTTTCAAGACTGGATGTAGGAAATAAATTTCATTTGTCATACTTTTGGATGATCTCTGGTAGGAGCAGGATGGAATTGGTGCATCTATTTTGGCTCTACCTGACTTCTCTGAAGCTTCTGGATTGGTTCCGGGAATTAGAGAAGATGCATTGTTATCTTTATTTATAAGGGGCTGGTTCTAGTTGATTGAGAGGAGAGATCCTGCCCTCAGTCCCTATTATGGGATATGCTACAGGGTTCTTTCCACTCCTGTTTACCATCTACATGAAATCACTGAGGAAGACCATCCATCACCCTGAGATGAGGTATCAACGGTATGTTGATGATACTAAATTATCTCTCTCTCCTTTGGTGAAATTAAATGATGCTTTGGATGTCTTGTCCTGGTGCTTGGAGGCTATTCAGGCTTAATTGAACCCTGCCTTTGTCTGGATCATGAAGCTCTGCTCACGGTTACTCATGCCTTGCTCATCTCCAATATTGCATTGGATTGGATATTGTAATGTGCTCTACATGGGACTTCCCTTGAAGAATATATTTGAAGAGTAGTCAGCAATCAAATAATGCAAAATATGTCAGCATAGACAGTTATGCGTGTCCCTAGATGGACAGATATTACAGCTCTAAACTGTGGATTGCATCGTTTGCCATTTTGCTTCCAGACCTAATTTAAGGCGCTGATTTTGAACCTTAAAACTCTGCAAGGCATGGGTCCGGGTTATTTGAGGGATTGTTTCTCTCCAATTACATCTACCTGCCCTATCAGGTCAGGCATGTTGCAAGTCCCATCTGTTATGGAGTTCCATCTGATGGGACCCATGACACCAGCACTCCTCCACAATATCATCCCTCCTGAGGTGAGGTTATCCCCAGTCCTCATGACCTTCCTGAAAGCCCTTAAAACTTGCCTTTTCCAGCAAGCCTGAAGATCCACTGAGCTTGCATGCCGGGTATATTATATGTAATATCTTTTCTCTTGTGATCTTGCTTTATTTATGTTCCTTGTTTCTAACTGGTTTTATAGAATGTTTTAATTGCCAGTTTCCTTGTATGCCATCCAGAGTCATTTTGTGTAAAATGGGCAGCCGTATAAATTTGACAAATAAATAGATTCTGAATAATTTCCCTCTTCCATCTCATCAAAAATTATAATTTGATAAAGGTCTCTGTGTACCATGCTCCATGGTTTGGGGAAAACAGGGGACATGGTAGAGGAGACACAACCTTCTACTCTCAAAGTATTTCATATGACAAAAAGGAACAATGGAAAAAAGTGTTAAAATAGTTACGACAAGCCATAAAAAAGAACATTAAGAATCACAATACATGTTTTATAACATCAACGTATCTGCAAACCATATACAGCTCTGTATCCCTAAGACTCATTGTTTTTTTACTGTTCTTATAGTCAGTCTACTTAAAAAAAGACCACCAAAAAAATCCCTCTCATACACACACAAACACACAGAGACACACAGAGACACTACTCACTCTTTGTGAGTAATGGCTAGCTCATGATTCTATCTCTGCATGGCCAGATCAGTAGGGTTTCTCTAAAGAATTTGGCTTCAGCCAAATAGCTTATGGTATTTGTTAATATCTGTCTGTACCACAGGCTTCTAAATAAGGAAACCATTCTCTGTCTAATCCACAAAGCAATCTCTAAAATTAGAACTGACCCTCTTTCTCTTTAGAGACACATAAAAGAAAGTACTAGACCAACAATAAGACAAGAGGGGAAAAAAAGTCACCTAGGCAGAGAAGATTCCTATTTGTGCTCAGCAACTTTTGGTGCAATCCCTGGAATTGGATGCAACTTGCAAAATGAAGGGCAGAGCCATTTGGTTGCTTTACAAACCACAGAGGGAGAGTTGCTGAGTTTGGACAACATGTAAAATAGGAAATTTGCAAACCTATTCAGCAGAGCTAGAAATCGGCAGGAAAATGATTTGGCAATATTCCACGTTGAAACTTGGAGCATTTAATACTGAACAAAATAAAAACCTAATCCAATCGGAGAACCTGTCTAGTCTGGGTCGCTCTGGAGCTAATCCAGTCTGGTGCCTGCGTCTGGCGCATGACTGGGGAGGGGGACCCTAACAAAAAAATATTGAAGTACTTTCTCCTATAGCTGAGAATGGGGAAAACAAAACCTCAAACAAACTGTAAAATGCTTTTTTTTTTTAAACAGAAAGGGATGATTTTTTTTTTATTGGGAGGTTTGGCACAATTCTTTTTTTTCCCCCTTAACATCTACATAATACAGCTGAATGATCCAGACATCCAGAGAAGGATGTTGCAAGAATGCTGATACCACCCTTCTCGAATTCAGGTGGAAGGGGGGGAGGGAATATTGTATATGACGTTAATCACAGACTGATTGGATGATTGCAATGAAACTCAAGCCCAGCAAGCTGGATGTAATTTCTCTTCCTTCGATAATGATGAGATTGAACTTCTTGAGAAGAACCAAATTGGGATTGCTCTTAAATACATTCATATCTGGAGGGCTGCCTATTACCACACACCCCTGATCAACCTTGACACCAGAGAGAGAAAAAAACCCCCACACATCTCATAGCAACAGGTGGCTCGCGATATCCCTTTCCTAATCCCCAGACCTTCTCCTTAGTAAGTGGGCCGATATTCAGGCTCCAATTATATATTTCTTGACTTTTGGAGAGTGGTTAAGGGCAGTGGTGAAATCTAATTTTTTTTACTACCGGTTCTGTGGGGGTGGCTTGGTGGGCGTGGCAGGGGAAGGATACTGCCAAATCTCCATTCCCACCCCACTCCAGGGAAAGGATACTGCC